>JBCHJU010127421.1:0-10478 GCA_039654505.1 Plocamopherus imperialis | reverse complement strand
TACAGCCTTTCGTGTTGCCCGCAACGAGCGCGGGCATCGTGTAAACAGCGCGTCTGGTGTTAATTACTCAAGCTGGCTGGCAGAGGGCAAACGAAATTGATAAATTTGCACAACTGGGCATCGCCTAGGCTAATTTGCAAAGTGTGAAAAGACCACTTAAGACAGATTGGGGCTAAATGCTATGTGCTAATTGATTCACTCAATTCACATAAAATGAAAGTTGATTTCATCCAACCAATAGAAATCTATTGGAGGTGTGGCTTTATCTAATTGTTAGATTAAAGCAAGACTAGCTTAGGTCTAAGTCAAAGTATTACACAAAGCCACACCTCCAATAGATTTCTATTGGTTGGATGAAATCAACGTTCATTTATTGGATTGCGTCCAGTGCACCCTAGATACCGGTTCTCTGCACTGATTGTGTCTCATTGAGAGTACACGGATGTGATATAAACTATAGAGAAAACAAACAAACAGCGAAACCCAATGCAAAACAAAATTAAAGCCACCCTTATACAGTATACCCAGTCCACAAAGAATAAACGTTCATATTCGGAATAAGATGTGCCACTACTGGTTTGCCAAAAGCACTGATCGGATGACTTTTCTTTGAAACCATGGCTACAACACATACTTTCTCAGTCCAAAGGGACTACATTATACCGAGGTTCTACTGTAGCTTACATTGAGGTTTTTTAGATCAAAGAGATATGATCTTTAGATGATTTAAGTAAATTGAAATAAGATATTGTATTTCAAAGAATTCATGGTTGAACAAGTTGAGTTGTACATGGCCCATTTTATATATTCTTAATAGGACAAGAAAGTTGTGGAAAAAAGAGAGGAAGCAAAGTTGAAGTCCAAATACCCTAGTCTTGCAAGAAGTGGTGGCGGCTCAGCTCTTCTCAATAAGAGGTTACAGAAAGGCGGAGTAAGTATGAGCAAATAATATCTATTTATATCAATTTATGTGTTTAGTGTACATCATTATGGTACCTTTACTATGAGTATACTTTATTTACAGTGGAGCACTTTTATAACGAACAAGCCCGGGCAATGGAAAAAGTTCTTTATATCAGTTGTTCGTAATTTCAGTTGCATATAAACATATGGTATATTTTGCCAATACACTCCTTATACCACATAGGGTTAGCATAAACATTACCTTTGGCTTTTTTGTTTGTTCTGTAGAGAAGAGAAAGTAATAGATCTCTGTTTGATTCTTCTCTCTTTCACCTAATTTAAAACAAAACTTAATGCATGTTTTTCTGGTGCTCTGACTCTGACCGAAGTTTTCACTTCTAAAACCCTATAATTAAATAGTGCACAGTGGTCTCACTTCATGCAATTGCACGTTCATTCTTCAAGAGTCGTTCCGCTATAGCATAGTCATACTGTACATGTACATATATATGTTCATTGTAGTAATAGTAATCGGTCGATACGGTGGGCCTTTCATTACGCTCGAGACAAAACACTGGCCATGCAATACCAAGCGGATGCTTATGAGATCAAAACAAGTGTAACAAAAGAGACGCAGGGCATGTTTAATGCCCAAGCGCTAAAATACCCTTTAATGATAGACTCCCTTCACCCGGTTAGTCGTCCTGACGCCCCTTGGCGTAATGCTGACTGACAGCAATGGAAATGAAAGTCTCAGTCAGATTGCGAATGTTGTGCTCCTATGTCCATCACTCACGTAATCATTTCTCCAGTCTCAATGTGAGATGAGGGCGTAAAGCTGAGGCACAGATTCTCTCTCTTACTGTCTTTGTTTGATTGGTCAACATTTTCTATCATGGGGGTGGCCTTGGAGCCGTCCGAGAACCTAACACATGCCCCATCATTTGCAGTCATCATATTGCTAACCGCTGAATGGTTTGATAGATTAACAAGGGTAAATGTGTTGTATTGTACTGGGTGAGTAGCTTTGAGAAGTGTTGAAGTAATACTAGATCTAGAATGTGCGTAAGGGACGCCACACATAAAGTAAAGCGGCAAAGCATACCTAGCTCCTACCCCTTAAGTTAAGGCTAAGGGGTTGACTTAACAAAGAAAAGATTCAAATCCAGTATTTAGGTAAGGTGGACATGGTATAAGTGTAAGCCCTAGGCAAGACTCGCAAGGCAGTTTCGCAACTCTGAGATCACTCATAGTCATCGAAATGGACTGGTTCGTTATTTCAGTTGTAAATAAGTAAATAAAACGTCAGGCATGAAAATGTGTTCGTTACAGCCGTCGGTTCGGTATTGCATGTTCGCTACATGCATGAAAATTTTATTGACACAAAGAGTAAAAAAAGTGGTGCAGCGGAATTGGTTCTTTATTTCCTTCAATTCATTTCAAGCTTGTTCTTGATATGTGTGCTCCACTGTATATATTGATGGTTAGCAGATCAAAACTCTCGAGTCACCTTCCCCGGAAAAGGTACATTAGAGATTTGATCTGCTGACCATCGATATAGTATGTCATACAAGTATTTATCCTTACTTCTTTTTTATTTTATTTAATGTATGTGATATGTGCCACTTTAAAACACACTTTGTTCAGACAAATTGCTCTGTATGTTTATATGGTTATTAAATTATTTTTAAATAAAATGAAAAAAAAAGGAAGATGAAGATGAAACTTTTGTAATCTCTTCAATAAATACTTTGTGATTCCTTATGTCGTGGCAAATTTATATTTATTATTTTTATTGCCTCAATGGATGTAAATTTGCATTTTGATTGAAGATTAATAAATGATTGATGGATTTCTTTTTTCAATTGGTATTTATTTCCATTTATCTCTTTGCAGCAAAAATATTTTGACTCAGGTGATTATGCCATGGCTAAGGCTAAACTGAGTGCCAAACAGAAGCCGACGCCTCCTCCAGAGAAGATAATATCAGATGAAGCAGTTGGAGAGACGATTCCAACTCCAGAGAACATTCAAGCCAGAAAACCATCGTTGGTGACAAGCAAACTTGCGTCAGGGGAATTATTAGGATGAAGGGCCTTCATATTTTTGTGTGTATCATGTGTATAAAGAGACTCATCTTTTAGGGAACAGACTCTTATCAAGTGCCGTCGTCTTCTTGAAATGTGAGATATAATTGATCAATACTGATAAGTTTGGGGGTGCTTAGGGGAAATGAGTTACAAAGTAGTGGTAAAGTTTTAATCTGTTATTTATCAATGTTATGGATATTGTCATGTATTAGTGCCACTACTGCACTCTTTACTTACTAAATAGCCAGGCCATTAAATTGAGGGCTCTATGAATTTTAAATTGTTGGCATTTGCTCATATGCCACACAAGAACACACTTACTGTGCTCTCTCCTTAGTGTGATGGTTAGGCCTAGTTTCAATATGAACTGCTCCTCATAAATTGACCTTTCAGAATCAAAAAGTTGGTTTTTAAATGCCATCTTGCAGTTTTGGGTTTTTTGGAATTTTTTGTTTTGGATAAACATCTATACAGCCATATTTGATTAATTTTGTTCTTTTTCGTTTTACGTTTTTATCTTTGTTTTTTAAAATTGTTTTTCATTGTTTGCATTTGTATGTTTTTTTTGTTTTTTTTTTTCTTTTTATTACTATTAATTACCCCCGTACATCCCTTGATATTGAAAAATTGTCAATATCTTGAAATTCTCATAAGTGTTATTGAGTTTTTTTATTTTCGCTTGTCGAGAAAACTTCTTGTTATTTTAGGCACATTTTAGCTACACATAACACCGACTAGATTGTCACTTATTGAGAAATGGGCCTACCTTTCTTAATTTATGGCACACAAAATATTTCTCTGCTGAAGTGTAAATCAAGTATATTGTAATTGATAAGGTGAAAGTGAAAGACCCTTCCTGTGGCCAAGCCGATGTTGCAATGAGTGGAAATGAATGGCAACTACTGCATGGTTTATGAGAAAACTTCCTGTCCCTACTGTGTTTGGCGCTATTGGTGGTGGGGAATGAATTTTCTCCCTTGCTGAGCTGTGCCATAATGCCCTTTCATCCCATGAGCACCTTGAAATATTCTGATATTAAAACATCACATATGTTTCATATCGAGCACAGGCCTTGCCACTGTTCTTGTGTCAACCCTCTCAAATAACAGAAAATATAAAAATATTGCTGTTAACATTACTTCACAAAGGTGTGTAAATTTTGGTAATGGTAATATAAGAAGTGTAGGCCTATACCATAACATACATCAGTAATCAATAGCGGGAGATCTCATGATGTAAATATCAGGGTGTTGAAAATTGACTGCTATGCTACTCACTGTCAAATCATGTTAACCAGAGAGCGCTGTCAAAAGTGTATGATGTAAGCCAAGGTCCAGCCCAGATTTTAATTCATCTGCACCATACATAATAGCCCTGTGTTATGTCCACCTTCTTTGATTTTGATGATACATGAAATCACTGGTGTAACCTCATCCAACTTTTCACTATACGTATGTGTTGTTGAATACAATTTGTACACAGCTGGCTTGTTCACAGAGTCTCAAATATTTACAAGCATACAACATGATATATCATACTTAGAATGTTATATCCAAATTTTCATGAAAAAATTCAGTTGGCACCGTCCATCCGTAATTCATTGAGATATTCATGGTCTCCTATTTTGATCAACAATGAGAGTTAGTCCTATGTACATGTTTTATCCTTTATCTTCAAAAATGATGTTTGTGTTGTATTATATTTATTTTTCCTGAAATATGTCATAATTTGTGCTTAGACTTTAAGTTAGGAGTAATTGTTTTTTTGTTTTTTTTTTGTAAATAGGGGCTTAAACAGTGGATCCAGTGTCAATATCCACAAGGAAATGATTTAAGACTGTTGAATTTGATGGTTTATGTTGGCTCACACTCACAGTGAAATTCAGGAGGCTCTCCTCACTACGTTTTTAGAGTCATGAGTAAAGATGTTTCTAAGAATAAATAATATATTGCCAATATTAGTGTCCTCTTAACCCAAATTCAAGGGGACTTCAAATCTATTGATGTCCAGAGTTCATGTAAATCATATGATAGAACTATTCATGTCTGTGCATTCAAAAAACAATTGCATTTACCTCCTTAGGAAGTAAAAGGAAAGTTGGGCAAGATGGATTTGTTAATCTGTTGTAATCATGTTGATAACATTTTTATTTTTTTGTGCTCTTACTATATTTTTCTCTCCGAAAGATTGGCAAGAGAGAGGTATGCCTTTTTGAGAAAGCTACATTTGACCTGTTTGATCAGTGTTAGGCTTGCAAACATTAAAATGGTGTGTCAAAATAAAAGGAAAAATCCAACAGTTCTATAGATTGGTGTAGAGAGGAAACAGTCCTGTGGATTGGTCTAGAAAGGTAAGGGGGTAACCAATTCAGGTTGATTTGTGAAGATGTAAAGCAAACAATTGGAGACCGCCCAAGGTGAAGATTACATTGTAGTCATTGTTTTTTACATTCTTTATTGTTTTAGAAAAATTAGGCAGGTTTAGTAGCTGCATACGGACCAAAGAATGATTTGAGATGGTAATTCCAATTTTTTTTTTTTTTCATTTAAACGGTAGTTAAGCTTTGAAAATTATAAGTTTCATGTTTACTGAGGTAACCATTGCGTCACTAGGGCTGCTTTATAGTCCTTCCTATGACAAGGAAGCCTCTTCCTTGGGTGCATCATTACTGCAGTAATTCTCTAGAAGACATTTCTGTCATGTGGAAATGCCACTGATTTTACTGCAACATTAGAGAGGGGATGGTGGGGTTGCTGTTGAGTAGGGGAGGCATTTGGGCTTCAGGGAGGGATGGATCAGTTTGATTCACACTGACCTGGAGTCCAAATTTGGTAGCTGTCCCGCGTTCATGTGCATTGTGTTACGAACTGGGTCACTTGTTATCTAGAAGGACAGTACTTTTGTACACAAAGGGCGATAGAACATTCTGGGGGATTATCTTGGTGCATATTGGGGGCATTATGGTCATCATTATATTGTTTTAGAGAGATGATTTTATTTTCCCTGTAAATCATCTCTCCTTTTTGCTACATTTTATTATAATTATCATAGCATATTTGTACAACTATACTAAATGCTTCTCTTCCTCCATGGCATCCCTTTTTTCCCCTCTTTTTTCACCCTGAGATGACCCAAGTGGTTAACTGGGTGTAAAGCAATCAATCAATCAATCAGGTTCCCATTGTCATAGAAGTACATGTAACTATGGGGGGTAGTGGCTCTGTAGACGGAGCGTTTGGCTACTGACCGAGAGGTCGCGGTTCAAACCGCTGTAGGGAGATTTGTTTTTTCCTTATGAAAGAAAATTTATCCCTGTTGCTTCACTCGACCCAGGTGAAAATGGATACAGCTTCAGCAGGGAGAGTATTCTGCAATAGACTAGCATTCTATTCAGAAAGTGATAAATCTAATCTGTCACTGTCCGCTTCATGCTACAGAAACCAGGATAAGCTCCAGCCCTATAAGCTGAAAGGCTTGAAAGGACTACTTACATGTAGCTATATACTTTGAATGCAACTGCAAGTCATAATTTGCATTTTCCATTATCACGAGGATGAAGTATTTGGTATTACATATATTATGCTAATGGTGCTATAAGAAAGAGAAGTATTTCCATCCACAGCATTCTACATTGACATTTCAGTCATAAGATGCCTTCATATTAATTGGAATTTAAACTGCCCAGTCAACTTCAATTATTTGTATCCTCCAGAAATGAATAAAAGGCTCCTTTCCTCCTAATAATATCTTATGTTCTTGTTATATATCTTCACCATTACTCTTTCTTCATTTCCTGAAAATAAATTAATATGAAGTTTTCACTGCAATTAGTTTTCTCTGGTGTTTCTTCTTGTAAGTTTAGCTTTAAAAATTCGTAAGGGAGAGAAATTACCTCTATTTTATTAATGCAGATTGTTGATAAGGCTGTAAGAAAGAAAGAATGTGTGTGTGTGTCTGTGCGCGCGCAGGATATAGATCTTTTCATTTTCAGTACATATTGGTAGGGTTGAGAAATGCATCTATGGTGCTCTAAAATGCATATTTGAAGTGCAAAAAGTGCCAAACTTCATTGAAAAAAAAAATGCCTAGATTGTAAATGTCAGTACAAAACGACAGATTACCTGCAACACTATGCTAGATTAGTTTCATGAAGTTAATGGATATTTTGTATACCACTATATCTTTGCACATAACTGTCCTAAGTTACTGCAAGATGTAAGGTCAAATTCAAAATGTTCCTTCCTCTTTAAGATGAAAATGCTGTGCAGTTTTTGTTCGTTTCTAATAGTAGAGGCTAGGACAGATCCACTTGAATCAAAATAATATCGTGTGTATCCTAACCCTTCAAGGCATGGCTATGCTATGAAATGTTACAACCAGATATTCACTATCCTCTTCTTAGAGTGACATTTGTTGCAAGTGATGTTTTCAATACCACAATTCATTCTCCTGTTTCTTCTTTTTAATTAAATTTTATAAACATATTTCAGGCATACCAAAAAAAAGTTTTGTTGCTAAACAAATTTATGAGGTGTAGGTGAAATGGTTAAAACTGATCTTAAACATATTTGGCAAGGTTTAGCCTTTATATAGGTGACTGCAAGTGAAGCACGATTCAGACATTTTGCCCTTATTTTATATACATGCATATATCACAAGGAAGGTTGATGCTTTGAATGAAATGGATGAGAATGTAGGCCTCTAGTTAGTAATTGTAACCAGAACTTCCAATTGTTTGGTGGAAGTCAAGTTTTAAAAGAGCACTTTAATATAAGGAGTCTCCAATGAAGTTGACACGATTTTCAGATTTAAGAGGCCTGTTTGTTTGGGAACTCCTTTAAAAAAATATAGATCAATGTTAGGTGGCCACAACCTTCTGTACATTTTTCTGTGTCCCAGCTTCATGTTAGATTTTCTTTAACTTGCCTGGTCCATAATTTATTCTGGTAACATGTTTTTAGATGCAACAGGTGATTTGGAATACCATCTTGACTATAATATATCTTCGGCGACACCCTTAATTTCTATGAAAGCAAGGTGACTAAAGTTAACATCACAATGCCAGAAGCTGAGGTACAGTGTCAATTAGACTAATTTTTCTTCTGTTGAGAACCAAGCCAGTGGTTACTCTGCATACTGAGGAAGTAAGTAGTAAGTGGTATGGTTGGTTGTTATTATTATTATTATTATCATCTTGTTCCTTGTCGGCTTTGACGTTGGGGACCATGGCTCGCCATTCTTCTCTGTCCATGGCTCATAGAGCACATTCATTGATGGGACATTGAACATCACAAGCAATGTCTAACCAGTTTATTCTTTTTCTGCCACATCCCTGATTCCCTTCTTCTTTTCCCTCTTGGCATTGATTCGTTCACCCCATTCGAAACATTGTGCAATGTGATAAATTATGTACATGTAATATAATGAAAGTTGATTTCGTTGAACAAGTAAAATTCTATTTCTATTGAAGACATAGTTTTGAATAGTGCTAATCATTTGCAGCGACTGTGGCTTTCATTTTCATTCATTTCATTGCTTATATCAATATCATTAGTTGTTATGCGTTCTTTCATCATTGTTATCATCCCCCAAATAAAAAATAACACAAAACAATAATATAAAACAATATATTAAAATCAACAAAACAAAACAACTAAAACTAAAATCAAGACAAGGCAAATTCGTAGACTCACAGTACACAAGAGTTTTTTAAAATGTTTGCATGGGGAATAAGGAGACCTAGTGTTGGTATGGCAAAAATGCTGAGAATGATTTTCCTTTGAAGTTGAAGCTACTTCTACAGTGTACCTTGGTCTGAGGAGAATACATATATATGTTTTACCGAGATTCTACTGTATTTCCATCTAGAAGAAATGAACATTTAATTTTTTTTTTTTATTTGTCAATACTCTAGAATAAAAAAAAACCCAACTAATATTTTACCTACAATTCTCTGAGAATTCTGGCTAAGTTCTCTTCATAAAGTTGAGGGCAGACTCAACAAATTATTAATAATTATCTGGTATGACACAGATTCTTCTTGTAATAATAGGCTACCCCTATACATGTATTTGAATGAAAAAGAAACAATTAAAATTGGAAAATATTGGATAGTGCTAGTTTCAATTACTGCAAATACTTACTAGTGGCCCTTTAGAAAACATTCGAAGTACAAGATCGTTTAGAGAGTCAAATGTGTTTCACTGTTGGGTGGCACTTTGATTGAATTTTGTCTCTGCACTGAAAGTCTAAACTGTATCCCTTCACCAACATTATTTCGTTATTTTGTCAATTTTCAATCCAGCAAATTAAACGATTTTTAAACGTACACACACATTTCTTGATAATTTGGATGTTTTCATGGCTTGTTATCAAATGTGTTTAGCCTTTTTCTAGAGATGATGGAAACAGTGAGTGATGAAAAGCCTTTTGCTAATGTAACTGTGTACTGTGTAATCATACCTGTCCTTTTGATTTACCACCCTTTTGTCTTATATGGTCATATTATGTTTCCCTCTTGCACGCAGGATACATTCTCTCTCAACCATTACTCTTACATTTCTTACAATTTAATCTGTTTCTCTTCCAACTCAAAATATGATCTTTCATTTCCCCCTTATCTGTCCAAATTCTTCTAATGCATTCCTTCATTAATTTCATTCATCATCATCCTTTATGTTGCACCCATGTCTTTTAAGCATTTTTTAAAACTTTCCCTCCTGATTTGTTTTCCATCCTTAAATAAAATAGTGATACTTGTACATGTAGTATGTGGCGTACTTTTAATTTTAAAACATAAACTTTTTTTTAGTGCATGTGCTGTTTTGGTGTTTGTAATAAAGAGTTTCATTTATTTAGCAAAGCCGTACAATTTATTTTTGAATTTTGTACACTTATTATATGTAAATGTAATTCATGTTACTGTTTTGGTGCTTTATGTAATATTAGATGTAGTGATAAATATCTATGAACTATAGTATAGTGAAATGTTTTACATCTTTTGTTTATTGCTATTGGATTCAATTATTTTATTTTCTGCTTTTTGTCCATTGCTACTGGACATGTATGATACAGTAGTAACAAATTGGAATTCAGGGGTAAAAAAAATTCCCAAAGCATTTGTTTAAAAATTGAATTTATGAAGAGTGTGTGCACTTGTGCTTAAATTTCATTCTTCCTTTTAAAGAAATTGTTTTGCAGAATTTGTTACATTACTCTAAGTTTAAGAAAGAATATTAATGTACCAATACATGTATTAGTATTACAGTGGTCACCGCTTATAAGAACACCTCAAATCAGGAGCTCAAGTGTTCTTATATCCGATGTGTTCATAAAACCGAGGTTAACTTTGAGAACGAAAACAAGGTGTGGTAAGCACTATAAAGGCGGTGTGTGTGTGTGTTGGGGGGGGGGGGGGGGCTGGTTCGACTGAACTACATGTATCATGTGCCTGAAGGCTGTGAGCAACTATACTTCTTTGGTTGT
>JBCHJU010127310.1:0-10480 GCA_039654505.1 Plocamopherus imperialis | reverse complement strand
AAACTTATACAACTTTTTATAACAATCATATTTTTATCGTAAATAATAATAACAATCCTGCCATATGATTACCCCAAATAGAAAGCCCTGAGATCGTCCTCTCTGGATGTACTGGGCTATACCTCAAACAAACAAAAAAAAAAATCCACCCCCACCCCCATTTATTTTATTTACAAGCTTGATTGGAATCTACCCTAGATCTAGATTTTTTTTTAGAAAACAGTGACTGTAGTCGTCAAATTCTTCGGTGAATAGTAGATCTAAGTAGTGAAGCCAGTAACCCTACAAAAAGCTAGATTCTAGAGTATAGGCCTACATCTTGAGGTTTATAAGTAAGCAGCCTTACAAAATCAAAAAGCTAGATTTAAGAGATAAAAAAATATCCATAATATACATGTATTGCAATTTCAAGATCAATGCTTATTATTAAGCAAAACAGAAAAAAGTGAAAACCACACATACTAAAAGAGTAAAGTTTGATGGGAGGATGATATAATATATCAGAAAGTGCATTGACTTGGTCAGCAAGAAGGCTCTTCCACTCCTATGCGAGGCGATTCGGTGCCACTGCCCTGGATTGAAGTCATAGTTGATTCAAATTTTTCTTTCTTATTTTTACTATAAAAAATTCTTCCCTCTGTGTTTGTAATTAGTCTGTATTGGGCTCATTGCAATTGCCTAGATCTAATTTGTCATATTTATTTCATTGCGCTATGATGGTAGGGCGATACATTTCCTCAAAATTGTTTCTCAGAATCACATTACGGTGCTCTTAAAGCCTTATCTTTCATTCAAATGCCAAATTGCATTATCGTTTACATTTTTTAATAATCGTCTGTGAATGCTGTTTTATTTATGCATGAATCGGTTTTCAGCTTCTTAATTATAAAAAAAACCAACCGCACGACAAAAAAACCAAAAACAGAAACAAAACAAAGCAAAAACTTATTACATGTATTGATTTTGCTTTTCCTCCCCTCTCAGGCGCCGTCACCAGAAGTTTATATTCTTGAAGTCACACCAGACAACGGGGATGTTTTAGCCATCAGTGACCGATCATCCCAGTCTCCATTGTCGAGAAGGCCATCTCCTGCTCATAGAGGCTACAACAACCCCTATAGACATGGCTATGCACGTAAGTCAGAGGGCAAGCACATCACTTACGAATTTGAGACCCACTACTTACAACTAAATCAAATATTGTATTGGCAATGCGAGTGAGTGTATTGCAAACGGTGTAATAGGGTCAGAACGGCTGTTGGGGTTTGGTTTTGCTTTGTTTTAATATAACGCAAGAAGTATTGTTTGGCACCATCACTGAAATGAAATAATAATATTATGCAAATCGTGTTCTAAATTGATGGCCAGAATTTCATGAAATGCATCCTGTATCACCCACAACTTTGCTTCCTCACAAAATATAACGACATCTTTACTGTCTCCAGGTTATTCATTCTTCATTTCACATTGAGAATATGATTTGTTTCAGACAATCTGAAGTTCAACTGTTGATTTAAGAATTTTAAAATACCTCATATAAGATTTTAACGAAATTTCTCATATTATTACTATAACTTTTCTTGTCTTTATTTTCCTGTCTTGAATTTTTTACCGGGTGGTCCAAGTGGTACTTTAAGATTTCAGTCAAAATCTGCTGTCAAAATCATCAATTTTTTGTGATACTTTGCTGGTATTTCATAGTAAATCGATGCCATGATGGTTGGTTTGTACTTAGTGATGTGCATGCTTTGATAGTTCATTATGGTGTTAATTTGCTGCAATTATTGTTCGTTGCTATATAGTTTTTAAATGCTGTCACAATAATTTGTATCTAAAAGACGATAACAATTGGATGGCATTTAGTAATATTATTATGATAACCACTTAATATTTAGCGGTATGTTTCTGCTATGATGGTTAGTTTTTAGTGCTAAATTACTGCTATGAAATTTGATTGGTGTTTAGCGGAAACTTGTTGCTATGATACTTACGATAATCGATTGGTATAACGTAGTCAATGAAAGTTTGTATTAAATGCTCTGATACTTGAATGGTACTTAGTGCTGTGATCGTCAGTTGTTATTTAGTGGTCAGTTTACTGTAACGATGTCTGGCTTTTAGTGCTGGTTTCTAGCTTGGTTTTTAGAGTTAATTTGTTGGTTTGAATTTCGGTTGGTGCATAAAGCGTGCTAAATTGTGCAAAAAAAAGCTCAGTTAACTCAGTGCGTAGGGCACTCGACATCCGATCTATAAGTCAGGGGTTTAATCCCCGCTTTGCGAGCTTGGATCTAAAATTAGAATTATTTGGATTTTTCCGCCTCTGTGTCCTGTGAATGGAAGCCGGAGTCATGGAATCTTCTCAGGCATTTTGGTCTTTTTTTTTAAACTGTTTTTGTTTTGGGTTTATTTATTTATTTTTTTTTGTATCGTTTTATTTTGTTTTTGTGTTGTTTCCAGTGTTTGATATGATTGAGGAATTAGCAATATTGAAATATTTTAAGACCACAGATTGCATGACGAATGACGCTTTACATAGACATAGCATAGAAGCTAAAGAATGAGACTTTCAGTCTGATTGACACTAACGTAATACTTTGTTCTTTTACTGATATAGATAAATGAAAATGCTTTTCTGTTAATGAATTAGAAAATATTATTTACTGAAAAATAATACTGCTTTGTTGAATGCTCCCTTTATTTTACGTATGGGGGATGGGGGTAATAAAATGAACAAGAGATCATTTTCAATTCAATTCACAAATGTATTCCCAGACCATAAAATACACAACAATTTATCAAACACGCACACTTTGCAACTGGCCTGTTATTGATTCTTTTCTTCTTGGTCCTGATTTTTCAAGTCTCCACTTGTTCAAACTTTTTTTTACTTGACCGCTTCTATTCTGAAAATGTCAACCACACTTTGCTAGTCCCGGCCATCTCCTTCTTACCACACATTATTACGTCTTGCTCGTCGATCTATCCTTCCATGCTTCTTAAGGATCGGAATGAAGACCTTGTTGTTTCAGCTTGATGAAAAGGCACATTTACTGAAACTTAACGCCTGCCAGAAGGAGTCCATCTGCACGTGGGAGTACCAAATCTAGATAATTTAAATACTTGAGCTAGGCGGCCTAATGCTATGATGCCAAACCAAAGGAAGTGGGCACCCTACTTTTTGGGCATTATTTTTTATCTTTACCTTAGTAATTTTGCTTGAAATTCATCACTGGATTGCGCAAGAATTGCCATATTCCAACATGAGGCAGCAGATGAACTCGGTTTATCTAAGTTTACGGTTCAGAACAATAAAACTGCGTCGTCTACCTTATATCATAATTTCCCCAGGTGCAGTGTGATTATGGAATAAACTAAAACGGAGCTTAAATGTACAATACTTAAATCAAAATGCACGAATGCCTGCTTAACTGAGTTTGTCAGCTACTTTGAAGACTAAGGTGAAGACTATGTTTTTCCAAGTGTTTTGAGAAATCAATGAAGGAAGAGAAATATAGTTATATGGACTCAATGAGTAAATTTTGATCATGTTTTAACTTTAATACTCAAACCTTTTAACGTTGAACAGGACATAGTTTATCTTATGTAAACAAACTAACAATCATAAGAAAAACCACCTACTGAAAATTTGGACAAAGTCGCAAATTAATGCTAACGTGAAAATATAAAATATAACAATGAAAAAAATTGAAAAAAAAATGACATTAAAGGCATGGAAATTACATGAAATAAGTTTTCGGACTTACGTATCTAAAATCCAGAGGAAAAATAATCAAACAACTGAAATCTGCCAACTTTATAATTATTAAATCCGTTTTTTTTTCTTCTTTTATTATAAGAAAAATCTCCATGAATATTATAGAACATGTTCTACTCATTTTCCCCGTAGATTCAACTGCATCTCCACATTAACTGGCGCTTTCCTTTCTTAGCTCTTTCCAGCTTCATTCTTCCTCACCAATCTGTCATAAACATGCCCTGATATTTTTACTCAACTTCACATAAGGCTATGTCTTGGTTCTAGTTGGTTCGTTTGTTTCCTTTTTTGTCGTTTGGTTTGTTTTTTTTTTTTTGGTGTTTTTTATATTTTGTTTCATTTTTCGTTTAGCTTTGGGGTGGCATGTTTTATTGTTTTATTTAGAATTCGGCTATCCTAATTTCTATCCTACTTTCCCGTCTTCGAGTCAATGTTAATATATCAGTTTGGGTTCTTTTTCACACTTCTTTCAATTTTTTTTTTACTTCTGCAATGTCAAAATTAGTAAATAGTATGTCTAAACTGCCACAAAGAGCACAATGCATTTTATTTAGGATTCATTCAAAATTTTTATCTATTCACTATCCAATTTAAACCTGCTTTCTATTTTTTACCTTTTTACCCTCCCATGAGTTCAAAAATAAAAATATCATCCATATCCTCATGAACAGGATAATGTAAAAGATTTAAAAAATTCAAGGCAACATATATACAAAAGGTGAAATGGTTCAAAGAAGGAGAAAAAGAGAACAGTAAATTGGTTTTTTTTTATAAAACAAGTCATTTTTGTCTTCCGGCTGCCTTTAAACAATTTTCACCGACAATGCTTTCGTATAGAATGATAATTCACAAGCTTGCAAGTGAGCCTTTTTCGGTTACATACTATTATTTATGGAAAATATTTTTTAAAAATAATTTTACACAATCTGTCCAGTCATTTCTTCTTGCGAGAAGACGTCAACGAAAAAACTAGTGATCATCTAGTGCCTAGTCAAGATAAGTCAACGCTCTTAGCAATCCTTTTGATCGGCCCTAATTTGTTTGGTTCCCCATATCTGAAGCATAATACGACCAAGGGTAGTTTGATAGCTTAAGGTAGGTATTAGGAAGAGGGAAAAGAAAAGCACATGTCATAATTGCTGATGTGGAGGGAGAAGGAAAAGAGGGAGGGGAAGGAATGGTTGGGGCGCCGCCTTAGGGTGATGATATTGTATTTGATCACAGGTTACCCATTTAAGTATTGAGGGGCAAACCGGAAATCCCTGCAAGCAAAGCAATGACATTCTATTTCACCGAAAACATTGGGGGGAAAATGAAGACCAACAACAACAACAACAACAACAACAACAACAACAACAACAACAACAACAACAACAACAACAACAACAACAACAACAAAAACAACATTTCTGGTGTTTTGGAACGTATAAAAGTCCGCTCATTAAAAATAGACGGATTTGGTCGAATTTTATCTCAAGGTCAAGGACAACAGCTGAAGCCTCGAGATGAGATGACCCCGCCATGCCAGCGGAAGGCATTTTGAACTGAACAACTGAATTCAATGGGTCAATTCCAAAGAATGATTATAGATTTTGAATTCGTTATAGACAAGTCCTTGATTGAAGAAGAGCTTAGCTCAGGATTTTAAAATAAAGCACAATATTATGATAATATCAAGGCTTATAAACGTCTATGTAGGTACCAACAATGTTTGAAACTGATGACTGTATGACTTCATAAAACACACATTTATAAGAAAATGCCCCTGTTTTTTTTCACAATTTAAAATCGTTTTATTAACCAACCTCATCAATTTCTTTCATATAACATGATATCATAATTATATACCTATTTTATGCTATATTTTCTAAACGTCTCTTGCCTGTAATTTCATAATCACTGTGCAATTTACTCACTTCCTGATACGCATTTTCTCTTTCAATTATAGAACTCACCTGTATTATCCGCACATAACGATGCACTGCTTGGCTTTATGGGTCACACACAACCTGGCCTGGTATTCTATCCAAACTGTAACCCTCTAACGCAGCATGGACACAGTCTATATGTCAAAAACTTTCAATCAGTGCCATTCTAATATGCGTGTGTTAAAATACTTTGAAACATAACAATAATTATTGTCTATTATCCTAGTTATCTTGACTTAGCAAGAGAGGATGGCAAACTCAAATAATGGAAACCACTTTATATTGAAAGATTGTTAGACTTTAGACTGATTGTTAGCCTTATTTTCACCATGGTCATAATTAACGTTGCAATGGACAATATTATGATCATTACTTCATGTAAAAAAATGCTAAGAAAGTAGTTAGACTCCACGTTTTTGAAAAAGAAAATAGAAGTGACTTCAACAAAGATTATATTGTAAGAGCTTTTTATCGAACAAAATTATCAGTTCTAAAATCTTTAAAAAAAATTTAAACAAATCTTAAGTCATATTCATTGATGGATATTTCCAGTAAAAACTCACTCTAAAGCAAGAGCCACCGTAAAGTGCGTCAACTGTTCTCCCTGCAGGTCACCCAGAAAATGAGAGGAACAACCACTTCTCTCATAGGCCCATTTCTCCTGTCCACAAAAGCCAGCCCCTCTCTCAAACAGAGCTTGTGTCTAACGGGGGCTCTCCTTCCCCCGTCCCCATCCCCGTCCCCCGCTCTTTTTACTATCCCAACTCATCCTCCTCTGACACGCAACACGATAGCCATCACAACAAATACACGGCCTTTCCCGACATACCGCACGATCTCCGTCACAACAAACACGCAACGCCACCAAAACAAGAAACAAGCGACAACGAAACTGTAAGATCTAACGTTGAAAACGAAGAAGCACCACAACCACTACAGGCACACCATAATAATATCCGCGAAGAACACAACCCAAAGTGGAACCCAACCCAAATCCCTGCTAAAAACACTCCACCTCCTCCTCCTCGGTCAGCAGACAAAGGTAGAGATCGACGTGTCGACGATGATTCGGGTGTTGCAGGGTTAACCCCCGATGATGAACACAACGACAGGAACAAAGATGACTACAACAATCGGTGAGAATCAGCTCTTCTCTTCACGACGTACTATATAGCTCATTTCTATAGATGGTAAAATAGCATCAGTGTAGATGGTAACATGGTAAATTCACAGTTTATTCAGTCAATATGTTCAACATTACATGTATTTAATTTTAATATTATGTACATTGATTTCCTTTCATAACAACATTTATTATTATTTTTGAAAAGTTCAGAAACGCTTCTTTTTATTTCCCCTTCGGGAAATTGTGTGAATGACAATCTGATCAATAATTCTCCTGCATGTAATGAATTTGTTTGAGAGAACAAAGGTGGAGGCCTTTCTTATTTATTTTTTTAAGAAAGTAAAAAAGACAGTGGAGAGTTAACATCCTCTCCACTTATCGTTCTACTGGCGTCATGCCCATTTCAAATTGATTTTCAGGATGTAACTTTCCATTTCCTTTTCACCAAAACGTTTTCGTGACGTGCGAAGTCCAATTTTTGAGGGTCGTTTTGACATCTGGGTTGTAAATGATCGTGTATATTTATCATTCATACATTCTACGATGCCCAATTTATTTCTATAATTATTTAGAAATAAAAGGACTCTTGGGTTGCGTCGCCACTTCCATTAAGAATATATGGGTCAGTGGCTCTTTACAAGTTTTTTTTAATGAATTTTATTAATAATTATGGCAATAAAACGATATAATAGTTGGTGCAATTAACGAGTGAGGAATTCTATCGATTGAAATTTCGAAAGTCAAAGAAAAATATTCCCTTTTTAAATTATTCTAACTCATGTTGTTTTTTCTGGTTGCTTCCGAAAGGGAATTCTAGATCACTCGATCAAAATTGAAAAAAAGGCCCTAATTGAGAATTTTTATTTAACGTTCAGTTTGTGCGCAATCAATAATTTATCAGCAGATCTTAAAGTTCTACATGTAACATAAATTTCAGTGAAGTCCTGTAGTAAACTGGTGCCGAGCTGTAAATAACTTTTTAAACAATTTCTATGTAAATATTTCTACGGAAAATGCTTTAATATCACATCAATATATCTGGATGATCTTCATACTCAAATTAATGGAAAGAGTTTGTCAAGCTTGTCACTGATTATATATGTATATATATTATATATGATAAACATATATATTATTATGTTTACCTCAACACTTTATATGACTACATCAACACTTTATTCGATTACATCAACACTTTATTCGATTACATCAACTCTTTATTCCATTACATCAACATTTTATTCGATTACATCAAAACTTTATTTGATTACCTCAACACTTTATTTGATTACATCAACACTTTATTTGATTACATCTGCACTTTATAAAATTAATTACATCAACACTTTATATGAATACGCCAACGCTCTTATTGCCTCAAATCTGAAACAAATCACTAGATCTACTGCATTTTCTAGTGCAGGCCATATTTTCAAGAAGCTGATGGGGTGAATTTCTCCCTTCCTCAAATTGTTACAATGTAATGAACATCCCTGGTTTGTAAAGCTAGTAATTAAAATTGCAGGAATTCTTGAAGTGGATTTTTGGTTCCATTTCCACCGAGTTGTTGTTTCGAGTATGGGTACTCATTCGTATAATGATGTGCAACTGATCTGATATAGATCTAGGTTTGATAATCAATCTAGATCTAAGTTAAGAACCACGAAGCAAGAAAGAGCTCACTATGACCATCTACCTTTAATCTGAAGTTCTAGGTGAGAAAGCTCACGACATAACCTGAAGTGTCAATATGATTTCTTTTGATCTTCTTCTTCTTGTCATCCCGGATGTTGGGGGCCATTCTAGGGTCGACTTGCCACGCTTCTGCAAGTCACACGATCCTGGGCTTGCTTGATGTTCATGTAGAGCTGGTTGCCAGTCCATTCTCTGATGTCTTCATAACACTGGCGTCTGGGTCTCCCCCTTCCTTTTTTAGCACCTATTATGCCCGTGAAGACTGTTTTCTGCAGGTTGTAGTGTCTTGCAATGTGGCCAAAATATGACAACTTGTGTGTTCTTATTTGATATAGCAGTCCTTTCTCAACACCGAGACTTCTCAAAACTTTCCTCATTTGCCACTCTAACTCTTGCCAGGCCCCTGAATATCTACATCTCAAGGGCTTTAAGTTTCTTGGTCGATTATACATAAACAGTCAATGTTTCGTCGCCGTAGAGGAGTATTGAGTAGCCTATACATAGAGGCTGATGGTTCCAAGTGAGATCAAATGAAATGTCTCTTGACCTAAAAATTATCAATTAATTCGATGCACATTGATTTTGCTTGTGCAATGCCGATCTCGATTTCTTTGCTACATTTGCCTTCGTTGGTAATTGTTTGGCCTAGATATTTGAATTGTTGTACTCGTTCAAGTTTTTTCCCGTCAACTTTGACTTTAGTTTGAATGTCTTCATTTTTACTCATGACCATTGTTTTTGTTTTCGTCATATCAAGCCCTTTTTGTTCTAGGCTTAATAAAAATCCGTATAAGTTAAGAACCACAATTTGTAAGAAAGCGCTCACTATGACCATCTAACATTAACTTGAAGTATCCGTGTATTTCTTTTGATCTAGGTTTGGCCATTAATGGAAGTTAAGAGCCACAAAGTGATAAAGCTCACTAATGACAATCTAACATTAACCTGAGGTATCCGTATGATTTCCTTTTATCTATGTTTGGCCATTAATCGAAGTTAGAACCACAAAGTGAGAAAGCTCACTAATGACCATCTAAAGTTAACCTGAAGTATAGGTATCACTTCTTTGTTTTTTACAAGAATGTATTTGTGTATTCGTGACGTTGTTGTCTTTGCCTTCATCGATCTATGCAGGGAGTCCAGACGGATGGAGTCTGAACGATTCGCATTGGACCAAGACGCGGAGGCTGAACGGCGACGAAGGCTTGAAGACCTTGAAAGTCAGAAAGACTTAGATAGAGACCGTTGGGACTCGGATAGAGTAAGGCCTAGGAGCTGTGTAGAGAAGCAAATTAAATAGAATAAAGCACGTCATAAGCCTGATTTAAGTAATATTAGATTTTTTTCGTTAAATAACGTATCTTCTAAAATTTGGGTAAATTACTTTTCAATTCACTTGTAATCAAACTGATCAGCAAATTTTAATGAATGAGTTAATGAGTTTTGTCATCCCCAGATTTTTTTTACATTTTTGTATATATATATATTTTTTTTCATTTAAATGAAAGCCACTTAAAGCGTTGCATACAAGTACGGCATTACCTTTCATTACCTTTTCAAAATATTACGAATAAGTCTTTTGTCATTTGATTGCAATTCATGATAACATTGTTTCTACTTTTTTGTTTCGCTGTTATTATTGCTGTTGTTATTATTGTTGGGTTTATTTCTTTTTCTTTTTCTTTATAAGTTATTTCTTTTTGGGCAACCTTAGTCGCCCCTGGAGCCCAAATACCGCTAATCTCATCTCCTCCTTTCCCCTCCCTTTTACTTTATTTGGATTCATGGAGTCCAAATATTCAATGTAATGCTCACTTCCTCACCGCCTCGTACCCGGCTTGTTTGTATTGTTTTCGTTTTTTTCATTGGGGGGGGGGGGGGGGGGGTCCCATTGACAACCACACAAACCCAAAAAAGTGAAGAAATTCCCCCCTTCGTTCCCCCAACGTCAACCTC
>JBCHJU010127199.1:0-10482 GCA_039654505.1 Plocamopherus imperialis | reverse complement strand
AAAAAAACAACAAAAAACACACACACGTGCTATATGCACTGCTGCTGCTGCATCTCTCTCTCTCTCTCTCTCTCTCTCTCTCTCTCTCTCTCTCTCTCTCTCTCTCTCTCTCTCTCTTTCCCTCCCATCCTCCCTCTCTTTCTCTCATTACTTCAAAACCACATCCCAGAGTCCATAGAATAAGCCACAGCACGTTAACACCACTTTCCATACATTTATTACCTCTAATATATTATCACGACCCAACACGTTTGCTAACGAGGCACTCTGTATTAACGACGTTTGCTGTTCTTTTCCTCTAGATTTGAGGAAAATTAATGATTTCAATAATTAAGGTGTCAAGTCTGATTTTTGAAAACAACATATTACATAATTTTAGTTTTAAGAAGAAGAGTTTTTATTACCAGTTTTGAAAACGAAAATGTTTTTCAAGATAAGCAGTATGTCATGTTCTAAACGGTAGTAGAGCCTGGACCAATGGGAACGTCTACAAGAGCCGAGTGAACGCAACTAATATAATATAATGATACATGTATTATGGTGTTATCGACGGAACCTGTGAAAAGGCTACACAGCGAACAAACAACAAAATAATTCTGAAAGAACTAAACGACAATTCGTGGCAACAGTTCATAAACAACAACTTAGATATTTATTAGGCCCCACTTCCAGAAATGTTCATACTCTCCTTCTGCCCATAACGAGCCTATCTTCTTTAAAGCGCTACCTCTATTGCTGTATCCGCACGTGCCCAAGTTATGAAGCCCATTGAAACGAACGGAAGTGGTCAAGAGTAAGAACCCTGGTTGCCGCCTTGTAGACAGGTAGCCCGTGTCCAGATTTACCTGCGGCCCCACTCCCTGGCCCGAGGTCAATGCTGGCCACGACCTTCAAAGCCATGATGGATGCTACGGTCTTTGGTATCGTGTTTATTAATTACAACGTGCTTGAGATGAAGAGTGGAGCTTTTGGATTGATGCTTTTATACGTGTTTATCAAGGAGTTAACGACCTTTAAAATTCACTAAGTGTTTCAAGTGTTATTATTATTATCTCCTTAACGCAAGCAGCGACCTGCAAATTAGTGTTGCACTCTTAAATAATACGATAACTTTTGCTTTATTATAATGTAAGAGTTATATTTTCCCTAAGGTATGCGTACTAATACTTCGCACTTTAGTGTCAAATCTAGCATGCATAACTTAGTGCAGTCGTTGTGCTTCATTGTTTTCTGACGATTGATACAGTGTCATGAAATACCTCCTTTCATTCTTGTTCACTGCTCCGATTATTAAAGATATTCGTGACCCTCTACATACTCTTCTATTGCAGATTAAAAATTTTCAAAGATGACTAAGTGTGAACGCTGCCATTGCTGTTAAATTCAGGCCACAATCTTCTTAAAACATACAATTACGACATTCCAAATTAATGGACGTCTCAAAATACTCTCTTGAATTTGATGAGCATAATCAGAATTATTTAAAGTAAAGACTTTCTGAACATTCTTCATGGTACTAACTTTATTCATAAATTGGTACTGGTAGATTTTTGAGACAGCAGCATTCAAACTATAACATGTTTAGAGGCCTTCTGAGTCAACGGTGGGCAAATATTAAATTGTTCGTAGATTTCTAGACAATTGTACGCAAATTATACACTTGATAGTGTTTTGGAGACAATGGTTTGCGAGTTATAGTTCTGGTAGACTCTGGTAGCTCTGGAATATGGGCCAATTGTTGTAGAAGAGCTAAATCGTGTTCTTTGCAATTAATATGCTTGTGTTTGCGAAAGAATCAAATCGTGATCATGCCGATGGTATGCACCTACGGAATGCACATTGTAGTCAAAGAGTTACGGTTGTCTGAGTATAGATGCGAGTGGCGTGCCATATGAATGTGGTGTCTGGTACTTGGAGAAGACTATTTGACACACTCACCTCGGAGACATGATGCCAGAGTCGGAGGTAGTTCTGTCTAACTTGGGGACGGCTCCTTCTGGCCTGAGTCCAATGTGAGACGCCATCGCCATGGAAACGGGCTGCATGAGGTGATGCATGCTGAACAGGTTGGGGAACTGGGGCATGCTGGGATAGCCCACGGGTGGAAATCCATTCATCAGTTTTCGGTCTGTAGCGGGAAAGAGGCAAAACACAAAACATCAGATGTTATATTTATTGTCCACAACGTTTGTTATTCAAAAGATTGGATTGAGGTGAACTTGAATGGTTGATTAAACAAGATACATTTTTCCCTATACTCTGTCATGTCACAGCGACATGTCAGGAGTGAAGCAACTTGGGACATGGGATTAGTTTGGTTTGCTCCCCTCTGGAATCGGTTCAGTGCAGGCATGTCCCTGTCTGTTTGTCTTTCTGTCTGTCTTCGTGTTGATGTATCTACCCCCTCCAACCTGCCATGGTACTGGTCCCATTGACTCCAGTTTCTCTCTTTGGTCTCTATGTTTCTTGATCTGCATTATTATTATTGCCATAAGTTGTCGTAGTAATAGTAGAATTAGTAGAATTAGTAGTAGTAGTAGTAGTAGTAGTAGTAGTAGTAGTAGTAGTAGTAGTAGTAGTAGTAGTAGTAGTAGTAGTAGTAGTCGTAGTAGTAGTGGTAGTGGTAGTGGTAGTAGTAATAGTAGAGGTGATTGTGGTGGTAATATTCGCAGTGCATTAGTACTACTAGGACAGGTGCCTTTGTAGAATTAGCAGAAGTGGCATGAAATGTAATAATCAAACCATAGCCTTTATTAGATTATGGATTCTGAACTGAATGTGGCGCACAACAGCTTCCTGAAATATTTTGTCGATAATATTCTGCACGATTAGTATAAGAACCAAGTATCGTTCTCGATCGACTGTCTGAAATTTGTTGTCTCGTGGCCACTGTAGAAATCGATATGAAATATTTAATTGGGGTTTTTCCAATTTGTAGAAACTGAAATAATCTCATATCCTGCAGGATCACTAAGACTTTCAAACCAGCGTTAACCCTTGCTCAATATTTACCTATTGCCAAAGGCCGAATTAAGGAAGTTGTTGATCAAGTCGATACCAATCAGAAATCGTCATGGGTGGCATACCAGCTACGAATACTAAATACATGGCAAAGTTGTCTGGGTATTGATACCATTAATCGAAAGTAATCAACGGAGACTAAATTCATGTAACGTATTATTGCTTGAGTGTGATTCCTGAAACTGAAAGTAATCCGAAAGCACTTCCGGCCTCTGAGGAGAATATTTGGAGATGGTGCCACTTTGTTAACCAATACAACAAGCAAGATAATTTTATGTTTAAATTTCACGTTCATTTCCATCTGCATTCCAGCTCCTCGTGGAAATTTAATTTCATACATCGACACATTGGTCTTTTTCGGTGCCTGTGGGATTACAATTGTTGATATTTGATTCAGTGTGTTATGAGATTTATGGTGGCATAAAAATTCTAATTGCGTTCTTCTGCTTCTAAATTTCTACAGACGCTGTTTACTTGATTGCCTCCCGCTGATTGATTTTTGTCCTGTCGTTATAGTCTGGTCAAGATAAAAAATTGCAATTATTTATTGTTTTATTCGTATGACAGAATATGTGATATACCCTTGGTCTCAAGGCGGCGAATGAAACAACAACAACAACAACAACAACAACAAAAACAACAACAACAACAACAACAACAAAACAACAACAAGAACAACAACAACAACAACAACAGCAACAGAAGCTATATTCAGTTTGGCGACATGATTGACCAGCATGGATTAAGTAACTCAAACACAAAGCATTCCGTTCAAATCCTAGCTTCCTTACCAGCCTTTTAATTCCATTAAAGTTGAAAGAAATTGAGGAGGGAGTATTTTTAAAGAGACAATTTCGTAACGACACAATGTTTAAATAATTATGCATCTGAAATAAATTCCCAGTTGATTTGACGCTTGGGGTTTATTTTAAAATTGTAGAATTAATGAAAGAGCTGGTCCGACAACATCAAGGAATGGACCGAAATGACACCAGACGGACTCCAAACGACAGCACACGATAGACAGGCACGGCGAAGGCTGTCACTGTCTTCTGCCCTCAGGTCCCCCCGACGACGCAAGTCAAGGGATGAGTGAGTGAGTGAGAGTTAATGAAAGTCTGCTTTACAGAACCTCTTGTGATTACACGGTCGACCTCCACATCCCTTCTAGAATGCCATGACATCGGCCTCTTTCGTCCTCGATTCCGAAATCTCCCGGCAACCGGGGCTGCCTAGAATATTCCTGGAATAAAAGGTGGACTGAGCATCATGGTGTCAAACAGGGTTGGAGACTGGGCTGGTGTGTCGGTCACGAAGGCAAAGTCTGGGGTTGAGTGCTTCAGGAACACCTGGCTTGGATGAAGCAAAAAGGTTGAGTTGGTGGTAGACAAAAATACTTATAGCTCTCTCCTCGGAACATCAATTTATCAAATGACGTCATTTATGGCATAGTAGTATATATTGACATCTGCTCACGAAACAGAATGCTCAAACCAAGGCCTAATACGTTTTTTGATTGCAAAATCATTTCAAAATGAAAATATATTACATATTATTGTATTACGTTTGTTTACACAGCCCGAGAGATCAAACCGATAGCTGAGTTCCAGCCAATGGTCTGAATAATCGATCTGCAATACAATACAAAGTTAGCAATAAAAAAATCGGACTCGATCGTTTGTGAGATTTTAAGCGGGATGATTTTCAAGAATTATTCGTTGAATACACTAATGGTCTCTTCATTGAAATTTTGTCCATTTTGATGAAGGGGCGAAATCGTTTTACCTCATAGTTTGCCTTACTTTTTCTTACAAACGTCCCAACATTGTTTGTTCCCAAGATAAGACAATGGTCCCATGCCTCGATGGAAATTTCACCTAACCACAGACGACCATGCTCGGTAAGATTAAATTAATGACTTAAATGTCACATTAGTATAAAACAGCCATAATAAGAAGCAGAAGAAAAAGAAATGACTTTTAGTTTCAGTATGATACTAAGTTCACTCTGGCTCTAAAAGACATGGAGGCAACTCATTTATTTCTTAAACGTTTTTTTTTAATTCCTGCGTTTCCTGCCACATGTTATGGATGGAATGCAGTATTACTGTAGTCTAAAGCATTACACACAAACTCGGGTCTGGAAACACACACGAGAGACAAAATAAAATATTATTATAACACCATCAAACCATCCTACAAAGAAACACGTGACAAAGATATTTGCTTGTATTCTCTGTGATAGTTGGGTGATTAAGAATCGGGTTTTTGTGTCTGTTCTTTCATCAAGTATGAATAGGAACATCAGAAACGGTAATTTCCGAATATCAAGAAGGTTAAGCGAATAACTATAAAGATGCTCTCTTTCTTCCCGTACCCATTTGACATCTCATCGAGACGTGCTAATGCCACGTTGGGGAATTCCCGTTATTGGCGTTTAGGGAATTCCCGAACATGGCTCTCCGTCTAGAAGGAGCCGACAACAGAACGTGGAAAGGTGGCACATATTATCACTTCTTCCATTTCTATATTATACTATTGTACACACTACAATAAACACTCAAGTCTTTGAGGTGATATACACCCTTTTCTTACCTTTTATCGAGCTAAATTGTCATTCTACCTGTAAGCTAGTCTGTCTGATGATTTCATATCTCACCTTAACCATTTCAATGCCATTTCAGCTTTACAAGAGAGATGCAGTAGTATGAAACTGATTACTTTTAATGTCTATTGTATCATGAAAACATGAAATTCTTATTGTCTCGCAAATACTGATAGACTGTCAAAGATTTTGTTCTCCTCCGTCTACCTCTCAACATCCTCTCCCCGTATTCTATGCCCGTTATACCTCTCAACATCCTCCTCTTTTCGTCCTCTTCTTCCTTCACCTTCCATCCTCCTCCTCCTGCAAGTTCTCTTCTTCCTCAATTTTTTTCTTCTTTTCATCCCGGTTACATCTAGATCTAGCTTGTTGCGGTTAAAAATAAATAAACGAAGGTCTTAACACAAAAATGTGATACATGGCTGTTGAGATGTTGCACAGGCTACAGACTAAACAGGCCAGACAACGGGCAAATTGTTGCTGCTTTCAATGGTGGAATCATAAGGTCAGGCTGGGAGTTGCCGTTCTTGGCGGATGGCGATGTTGGCATGGCAGTAAACCAGCTCAAGATGCAACGCGGCTGGATATCAAAGGGCGTGCAACGCCCTTGGGGACGCATCGGAGCGCAATAATATTTGTGTATCGTTTAAGTAAGTCTGGATGTATCATGTAGGCCGTGGGGGCAACACGATATCGGAGACGAAAGAACGACGTGGAAGCTTCGTCTCATGCTTGTATTGCAGCAGAATCCGTTTTTTATCGAACCTCTCTTTTGGGGGTGTTTAGCCTCTCTGGCGCCTGCCTATTGATAAATCTGTGGAGTTATTGTGTTTGTTTTTCCAATCCATGTGTTTCAGTAGTAAGTTTTGTGTCTATAGCTGTCGTTTCTGTTGCTCTGTCTGTCGTCCTTGATTTGTAGATTTCCTCTGATGTCGCAGTAAATTGTACCCATAGGAATTTTATAACTGGGTCAACAGTGGTTATTCTATAAATTAAATAGATCTCTATCACAAGTAAGAGTTACAATAAAATCTGGGTTGTATCCAAAACGTCGTCTGTTTGTAAATTTATGTTTGTGTTGACTCCTATTTGATTCCAATTCAAGTTTAACGCAGGCTTGCTCTAAGTATTTGGAGCACATACCTGTTGATTAATGGAGAGTTATTCACAAGTTCGTTTGACTGTTCATTGATTTAGATATGTATTTAATCATAATTATCTTTTTTTCTTACTTACTTATCATTCATACTTTTTCTGCTATTTTTTGCGTAGTATCTATGCAATATTCATCACTCAAATTCGTTATTTTGACATAAAATATCATGACTGTCATTTCATGACGCTGCCGATACACCAAAACAACTTTAGAATGACATGTTGAGTCAAATCCAAAATGAAAGTCTGTGATCATCAAGTAAGATTCAGATTCAAATTTCAAGATTTTCCGTATCTGTTATTTGTTCTGTTATAAGATTCTTCGTTTATAGTGAGAACGAGATAAACTGTTAATAGTATATATTACATAATAATTATGTAAATATAATTTTGAGTTTGCACATCTTTGTGTGCCGAAGACTCTCTTGGTGAGATACTAGGAAGACCAATGTTTTACATGCAGTTGTAGTATGTAGTATGCCTTACAAGTGCACCAGATTGGTGCATTTGTCATAATTGCTTCCGCCCTGAAAACTCCCCGGGAGCTGCCGCAGTTTCAGGAAGAACAGCAAGAGTTCGGGAACCACTATAGAAATCTCGAATGAATCGCTTAGTTTGGTTTGGATATGCGCTATACAAGAGGTCTGCTTTTGTTTTCTTAAATTAGTACGCGAACGGTTTTAATCTGAATAGGTCCCTTGAAGTCTGGAAAATATACGCAGTACCCTATTCAAGAGAAATGTTAAATATAATTATAAAGGGCCAATGTACATGTATTATAATAACTGAAGCTGCTTGGACACGAACCTAGAACACCCAGGATCACCGCACCTAATAAAAATAACATACATACAATGCGACATGAATTTAGTCTTTCCGGTGGTTAAAGAGAGAAAATGTCATGAAAACACGACATCAAAGGTTCTAGGATGGGAGCTCCAGACCCGGGTGCTTAATTTCCTTGGGGGAGGTTTTTTCTGACATGACACCGTCTAGCCGTGGGCTCATTCCCAAGCATTGGTGTCTATCACTGAGGATTGACTTGAATGCATGTGGTATCTGGATGTGAGAACTCGGATCGCCTGTGAACAAGTGTCACGTACGTGTGAAAGTTAACTGTTTCACACAGTACTGGTTCAGGGACAAAGTTCCCAGTTTTAAGGTCATTGCTTGATCTTTTAAAGAGAGTAGTGTTTTACTGCACTAGCCTTTATGTTAAAATTCACCCTTTTCTCTAAATTCTCAAACACATTTGGTAACAAGTATATATTTCAAGAACAAAAATTAAATGATTTGGTTAGTGATGATGCCATTACCACCTTTAAATAAATTCACTTTATTGATATATTTTTCCTATTTCTCTTCTGTCAAAAATTATCTTTGACAAATGCCATTTTTGTTTAGCTTCTTGTGTCGGCCAGAATGCAAGATGACGAGATTACTCGGAAACCATCTTTATATTTAGATCTAGATGCAAGATTATCCAATTTGTATTGAAACATTTTTAAAATTTAATGCATCAATGACAGGTCGATTCATGACTCCAATACACATTATGCACAACCCATCGCTCAAATGATTGACGAATTTAAATAGATCTAGCACAAAATAGTTCCTAAGTTTATTTCCTGCATGGTCCTCCCCATCCCTAAACTGCAAAATTGTTGAGAGAGTAATGTTTCTTTGTTGTGTTTGCGTTAGAACATTGTAAGTGTGGGGTGTGGCATGAGTTTTTATTATTGTATAAGTATGTCTGTGGATCGGGGTGGGGGAAGGTAGGGGTGACGACGTTGTGTGGATGTAACAAAAGACGCCTGTGTCTGATAAAGGAAACCAATTAATTATATTATTAGTGTTGTAAAGAATTTCAGAGTCGAAAGACGTTCGTAGGTTTCAGTGTCGACCATCGAAAAATAAAGTAGATAATAATAATAATAATAATAATAATAATAATAATAATAATAATAATAATAGTAATGATAATAATAATAATAATAATAATAATACATTGTAATAATAATAATACATTGTAATAATAATAATAATGATAATAATAATAATAGTAGTAGTAGTAGTAATAATAATAATAATAATAACAACAATAATAATGATAATAATAATGATGATAATAATAATGATAATGATAATGCTAACAATTATAATAAGATTTCCAGTAAGGCATTCGGGCAAAAGGGGGTTAAGGAGTGCTAGTGCTTCGACTGAATACGAAAAACGATAAGAGCTGTCTGTCACAGTCCAATAAAAAGCGTATAAATTGTGGGCAATTGCAAAACCAGCGGAATGGATTCCCGGTCGGAGATGACCCTAACCAAATAGAATGACCACTGTGAGTCTGCCCAATCCATTGGTTGGTGGCCACAACGTTTGAGTACAAAGAGCAGCTCTCCAACGGTCAACCAGCAAATGGCTTTCCAAGCGCTGATGAAAACCCACTCACACGCCAACACGTGCAACGCCTCTCACAGGTCCTCACCCACACGTGGTGGCCACAAGCCGATAGGGGATAAACGGTGGGGATCTCATTCCGGCTAATCCTTTTAGGGCTAAACGGACGGACGGTAATTGACGTTGATAGAAACACTTTTGTCCTTGGGCATGAGATAAAGAGAAAAATACAGAGTTAATTATATATGATATATTTGCCCATGATATTGATAGTGGTGGGATAAGAAATAGAGAAAGATAAGTCAAGTATTGGTTGTGAGGATGAGATAGACTGAAATTAAGAAGTTACTCAAAACAATAAATTATTACATTTGCGATTGCATGAGGAGGAGATTAAGTAGAGATGACAAGAAGAAAGACGTGTTTTTTCAAGACGACGTTTGACAAGGTGGATAATAAGATGGTAGATTCAAGATATAGTAGACATGTTATTGTCAACAATAATTAATTGTTGTCTGTATTTGTTGTTGTATGTGCTTGACGTATAATATATTCTGTTCAACTATTATCGCTTAAATAGCTTAAACACAATCACCTTGCAAGTGAGATAAAATCATGTGTGTGCGGGTTATGCGTGCTTTTGATGTTCTGTTAGGAGGTGAATTTTATGTGAATGTCATTTGCGACACTTCCAGACGGCATGGCCATTTTCGATGTTACACATGGATTGAATATGTTACACATGGATTGAATATGTTACACATGGATTGAATATGTTACACATGGATTGAACAAGCTTTGAATTTCAATTTGAAATGGTGATTTGCTTTAAAAAGGCAAGTGAAGAGATAGAGAAGAAATGTTTGTAATGCATCACCCGTGCCACAATGCCATTTAAATCATGGGCATGGAACAGAGATAATGAAGCTCGGATTTAACTTTTTGCTTTCGTCTAAGGAATTTCCATGATCACATGACATTATCAGTGAAATTGGTTGGTGGACAATGCTGGAAAATAGCTTATGAATACTGTGTCCCTTCAAAATATGCACTAGCACATACCGAAAGTAGCATGTGTAAAATGGTTTATGATGATAGAACAATTTCCTCAGATTTGTTAGTATTCTATAATGTAATCAAAGTCGGTCCAACCAAAGTGTATGGATAGACAAGAGATGAAAGCTAGGCCTAGCGAGCGAATCTCCGCTATCGGGAATTCCCGAACGAAAGCGCGTCCCTGCCTCTGTAAATCACCTATTGTAGCGTTCTTTTATGCTATTATTGTTTCATTGACAT
>JBCHJU010127088.1:0-10483 GCA_039654505.1 Plocamopherus imperialis | reverse complement strand
AGAGAGAGAGAGAGAGAGAGAGAGAGAGAGAGAGAGAGAGAGAGTGTGTGTGTGTGTGTTAGTGTGAGTGTATGAGAGACAGAGAAAAACAGTGAGACAGAGACAGATGGACAGACAGGCAGACCGAGAGAGAGTGAGTGAGAGAGACAGACAGACAGACCCCTGCCAAATGCAAAGAGATGGTCAATTGTCTGCCCAGGGGCTATCAAGAACAGGAGAGCAACTGGCGTGTGTGTGTGTGTGTGTGTGTGTGTGTGTGTGTGTGTGTGTGTTTCCCTCTCCCAATGATTACCAACTCCTCAAGCTGCATCTCCCTTACAAAATCTGTAACTGTGATGTGTTCATTGTGAAATATTTTCATCCATTTTGTTGGCAACTCATACAGGTGGAACTCAGATAAAAAAAAAAAAGAGGTCGTGCCATTGATGATGGTAACAATTTGGAGGGATTTTTTTTCTTCTTCCCAAAAGGTTCTTGGTTGTTGACATCATGTATTATTTCTGTTAAGTCTGACTGGTTTTTCATTTTTCTTCACTCCATGTTCTATTTGTACACTTTGAAGTTTAACTTCTGGCATGTTTCCCTTACATTTTCTATGGGCTGTGTGTGTTTCTATACATACAAATACCTAGCTACATTCACAATGTGGTGCATGCTTGTGTGTATAGTTATGAAATAAAATGTTTTTCTCCTTGTCTCTTGTGTGCTTGGCGTTTTGGCAGCGTGTGCCCATATATTTGCAATAAGATTTGGTGTTCTTCAAAAAGCCACATCCACGCGGAGGCATTTTTCACCTAGCACATCAATTATCATTTTGTTGTGGTTGGATTTGGATGGATCTGTTCCCTATTTTTCATTTCTTTCTTTCCTTCATTTTCATCAGTGTAAACTGCTTGATTTGCTTCATTATAAATAAACAAAACAAAAACAAAAGCACTGACCACTGGCTAGTTTCCACAATATTTTTTAAAATTGCCATTTCATCTGTTCTTTTAAGTTACAGTAAAGAATGTCACAGCCATGATTTGTAAAGTAGGCCCTTCAATGATTTTTTTTCTTTAATTTGTACCTCTTTATACACAAAATTTCATATTTTGTTGTTTTGTTAGCAATTAATGTGAAATGTTTCAACTGCCGTCCTTTCAATTGTTGGGTAAGAAAGTCATTACTTTCCAGATCTCAGAAATATGCACCCTTGTTTCTTTGGTAAACATTTTGAGTTAGCCCATTGCATCATGATAATTGTCCCTTCAATTTTTTTTTGTCTTGTTTTGTTGGGCTAGTGAAGCTTTGTGAAAGCCATTATTTGGTCGTCCCACGAGCAAAACTCCAATGTGTCTGGTATTCAATGGAGTTCGCTTAAGATAGTCTGCTCGGGGACTGATCCAGCAGTTTTAAGGTTTATCTTAACCATTTCAATGAAAATCAAAGCTTAAAAGCACACACATACACACCAGAGATAGGCCAGGGTATTGGCTTTGCGTCTTCGGTGGTTATAACACAGTACAAAAATACACAGGCCAACTACAATGTACAGTTGGGGTCCCCTACCTAACTGTTAAGTGTAATGCATTGTATGGAATGGACAACCATGTTAGAGATGTATGCCTGTAGCAGGCTTAGAGTTAATTATAAGCGGACGGTGGGTTAAGGGCGTTTATATTAACAGTATTTTGATTAGTAATGGCAAAGAGAGAAAAAAAACAAAAACGGGTCCAATGAAAAAGTTTATATGGCTTGATAAGTAAGATTCTACTACTATTACACACTGTGGGCAGAGAATATAGCATGGTTTATCTTAAGTGGGCTCCACTGTAGTTAGTCAGGCGTTTTGTTCCTCAATGGGCCATGTCTGTGTGGGATTGTCTGGATGTAAGGGACTGAATCCTTTCTCTGGTTTAGACTTTGTCCATTGGCATCCATTTCCACAACACACATCACAGTTACAAGACAACAAAACTCCTGCCCTAGTTGGCAGTCTCTTCAAATCGGTTTGCTTCTTCTCATGCTCATCATGTGCTATTTTGTTGGTTGGTTGCTTTCAGCATTTATTTAATGGCATTGCATTACTCTTCATTCTTGTACATTTCTTCAGGCAAATCATCATCCCCTTCATGTTTTACACACACATATAATATGTATATATATGGAACTTGAAGAAAAAGACTGGCTAGTGATAGTCGTCTGGTCCAATATGGCAATAAAGCACTGACTTAACTCTTGCCTTTGAATATGTCCATGCTTTCCCCTAATCAAGGGAATATAATTCCAATGGAAATTTGTCATTTTAGTCATTGCTGTATCAATGATATGCAGGATAATTGAGTTTTATAGGCAACAATCTTATTTAATCAGATTGGCCACCAAGCTTCATTGGTGTGAGGATTTTTAAACATTTTCTCCCCCCCTTCCCCCCTTTTGCCAGGTTACTATATGATTATGATTGTATTAAATAACTATCAGCCAGGTAGATGATGGACGTTTGATGCTGTGTTTTTGCTCTAGCAATTATATATATATTATGATATATATTTATATATATTTTGAAAATATTGATATTTAGATATTACATATACAGATGTTTACAAGACTTCACCCTCACTTGCATTGCATTGTGGCTGATGTAAACTCATCGTGTTTCTTTCTCCTCCCCCTTTGTTGGCTTTGCATTGTTTTGCTTGTTTGGTTTTCATAATTGTACAGCGCATCCCTTGTACTTGGATTGGATTCATCCATCTATCCTATTCCTATTGCCCCTATGACGTTCTATGGGCTAGGGGCCAGCCTCTGTGGCTGTTTGCCTTGGGAGGGGAAGACCGTTCACATTTCTAACCATGATGACAACATGCATTATCCATTGTCATACAGCAGCAGTAGAATTGTTGTTGGGCTTTTTGGGGGGTTGGGTATTGTTGCTTTTTTATCTCCTTTCTTTCAGACTGAGACAGTGATTTTTTCCCAGACTTTCTTTTTTCTTCTGAGTGGTCAGTTTATCCATTGTCAGACCCCTTAATTATAATGTTATAAATTAAATCTATAGCTCTAGAACCAATGGAGTCTTGCCGTTGGAATGGATGAATTGACACAGATGAAAGAGTGATTCAATAAAGGTACCATACCAGCATGTCTGGAAATCTTAACATCTTTATGATAAAGTTACGATTAAAAATGAGGTGGGCATGGTAAACATTATGTAATATCTCACATCCATTTCTGGTTTTGGATGATGGTTTGCATCCTGGGTAGTTTATTTATATTACTCTTACACCAGCTTGGACAAGGGTGTGGCCGGGGAATTGAATTTAGCGTCAGTGAAAGAGTTTTTCTTCTACTTTTTCAGTCACAGCCTGTTGTCTGAATGAGTCAAGATTTAATACAGTGCATACCTGATATATCGACATGGAAGGTTCCAGACATTCATTGTCTATATAAAAGAAAGTCCGTATATAAGACACGTATTTAAATAAGTATTTTTTTCGGCTATGATAGATTATAATGCAGAAGGGTTTATTTTTGCATATATATTTAATGGAAGCAACTGAGCGCCTCCCACTATGCCCCTCTACCCCAGTGTACAGTAGGTCCACGCGGCACGTCACAAAGAACACAGTGTGTAATAGTAGTAGAATCTTACTTATCAAGCCATAGTTTTGATAATGTGGGCTTGTTTGCTAATTCAATCGGATAATTGGCATGTCGATATGAGAAATTTTATTGCTACCGTGTCGATTAAGAAGATAATATTTAGTTAGCATATAGAGGAAAAAATAACGAACTTATAGATGCGTGTCGGTAAAACAGAAATGTCGAGAGAAGAGATGTCGAAATAAGTGGTGCGCACTGTATCAAATATCAGGTGTCTATTCACTTGTAATAACTTGAGCTCAGGGCCAGTCTTAAACAACCAAGCTGCTGTATACAAATTGGAAAGTGATATGTTTAAACAACGGGTAGACAAGCTAATTAATGGCTGTCCTTTCACAGTGGAGTACATCTGACTTTGGTCTCCACCCCCAACATGCTCGCATCTCTTTTAATATTTGTTGGCCTTGATCAGAGGCAATAGTTTTTGCATGAGAGCACCTTAAGCTTTTGTTGATCTGCTTTTTTACTTTACTTCTTTCTTTCTTTCTTTCTTTGTCTGTCTTTCTATTTCTTTCACAATATTAATAACATTCAATTGAATTTCACTTATGATTATCACCATTTCTATTGGGCTCACTTTTTTTGCATTTCAAACATTCCAGAATCATTGTAAAGAAACAGTTACCTTTATTTCTTTTCTACATAGGTGCATTGCTAAAAATTATCAAGGATAGTAAAGAAAACGTCATCTTCATGATCATGTGTCATTTTTCCTTCATCACATTTGTGGTAGGATCATCCTCTACCCTTCCCATCCCCGTCATTTCAAATGTTGCCATTTATAATTTTAAACCTCCCTACTGTGTTTCTGGTAATGATTATTATTAGTATTTTCTTAAAAGGAGTAACAAAGAGATTCAGTTCATTTCCACTTTTATGTCCCCTTTTTACCCTTCATGATGCTGTGTAGAATAATATTATAACCCACATGTATTACATTACTTTTCTTTCACGTGGCTGATTACCTTTTATTGTATTCTTCACAAAAACTGATGGTGAATGGTGAGGGAATCAAATGTTTTCACATCAAGGGATGTACATCTATTTCTTTCCAGACATGTCCTGTTTTTTTTGTTTGCTTTTTTTTTTTTTTTTTTTAACTTACGACAAAAATTAAAGCTTTTATTTACATGTGTTTGGTGGATTCCCCTGTATTCTTTTGTAAGTCTTATCAAGCTAAATGGACAATATTGTGTTATTCTGTCCCCAATTCTGATTTTCTTTTTCGTCTTTAGTACTGAATGTCAATCAGTTGATATCTCAGTAGATGTGGTCATGGAAACATGCACTATAGACGTCAATCATGTCAACGTAATTGCTGTCGTTTTAGGTACTTGACTTATTGCTGTCGTAGATAATGTTGTAATTCATTGTGTTGGAAGGACATTTCACTACATGCCACATCATTTCGACGACTTTACTTTTCTCCCCCACCTCTCATTCCCTTCTTGAAATTGATTTAAAAAATCTCTTCTTCATCGGGTCTGTCTGTCTCCTTGTCTCACTCTTTCTCTGTAATGTCTCTCCCCATCCCAGTCATTGGGATACAATAAAATATATTTATTGGCAATCCATTGGAGTATTATTCTGCTGTATGCAAATGTACTTGTCTGTACCTTTCTATTTCCATCTTTGGTTCCCCCCTCATTTGTTTATAAATACATAAGAAAGAAAAAGGATCTCCTGTCTTTTGAGCCCATCACAAAGTTATCACCCCTTTTGAACAGTAATCCAGAAGTGTGTTCCTAGACAGGCTTGTGTACTTGTACCAGGGGTTGATGTTGCTACTTGTTTTTATACTATACACCATTGGTAATTTCATAACAATAATTATAATAATGATGATGATGATGATAAATTGTATGTTTTTATCTCATCTCATGAAAACAAAACTTCATTTGGATATTATTATTATTACTATTATTGTTATTATTAAGATAATGTTGATACATTTATTTCTGTCTTCATATTTTTTCCAAATCAGATTTTAAACAGCAAGGGAATGGGGGCCACGGCACTTGCCTAACCCAGGGCCTCGTTCTGGTTTTTATGTGTCTTGTCGTGGTGGTCGTTGTGGTCATTGCATTGTGTTGGTTGTTGGATTTGGATTGTTATGGACATGTGTATTTATTGATTTCCTTTTTTAGTTTCTTGTTTTGGATGTGAAAATATAACTGATGCCAAAAGCCTAGACAAAAGTGTTGTTTTTTGTTAAGTATGTTGGTTTTTTAAGGAGTGTTTATTGGGGCTTAAGGTTTTTCTCTGTAGACGGGGGGGGGGGGGGGGATATGGTAGGGTGTGTTTTTGTGCACGTGCATTCTAATTGGACTGAAATCAACTACACAGGATACTCAAAACTACTATCCCACGATGATGGCCTTTTCCCGTCAGAGTTGACGATCTTGTAGCAGTATAAGGGGAGCTAGGGTGCCCAGCCACACTCCCTTCCCCTCTGATCTTTACCTCTTCACCATCGTAACTACCTTCTCATGCTACTCTTAGAGTCTTAGCGACTTTCGTCATGGTAGGGTACATGACGTAATGACATGTAATGTTGACGCTCCTGACAGCGTGACCGGCAAAGGCGTACCCTACACGTAATAAAATGCAACAGAATACGGACGAAGAACAGGTCTGCAGTGGGGCGGTTATTCGAAACGCCACTCCGATTTATAAAAATAAAAAGCTTTCTCAGTCCAACAAGCGATTCTTAACGAAACAAACATTTCATATTGAATTAAAAGAAAAATATACAATAAAAAATATATACAGGCAAGTTGAATTACAATAATTATATTTATTTATTTCACCATAGACTTGAAATCATATGAAAAGTAAAATATTTACAAGTAAATACAAGACATATTTGTACAAGGTGTAACAAAAAGGGCATACATGACATGCACACATATGACATAAGCATAATCCTTTTCATGACTAGTACTGGTATTATTTCTTTCATACACTTCGATTTCAAACAAGGTACTGAAAACAAGCCATACTCTGGAATCAGATGGCAATTCATTCACTTGTGTGTATACCAATTACAAGCACTACTACTAGCAATAATTCTTTTTATCCATGACCTCCAACAGAACATCAACAAGGAGGAGACATCAGTGGTAAAGGCAATCATCATCCATGAAACTAGTTGGACATTACCCGGTACGTATTCTAGGAAGAGCTAAACATTAAAATGAAAAGGACAACATCATGACCTCAGTGATGGTCACATTCCTTCATACATGATACAGATTTCTCATTTCTTGTGACGTGGGTATGGTGATCCCTATGACTAATTCGCAGTGATCTTTTGGGACTCAAGCCATGTACGGTATATTCTTACAATAAATGAAAAATATGTAATGCAATGATAAAAGGACAAATAGAAACATTGGAAAAAAAGTTTAATTTTTGAGAAGCAAAAGATAGTTTAGGGACACTTCCTCTCAATGCAGACTTTGCCCCCTTCCTCATATTCTTGCTTCGAGACCCACATTTGTTGGAATGCTCCCTGAAGACAAATGATAAAATATCTTTATAAACATTAGAATTAAAATACCAGTGTCTACATAAAAAAAAGACTATGGGGGCCCAATACTCCCCTTCAATGTCATAAAATCTTTTGGAATGCACCACTGTGAGATAGTTCCAAAGTTGAAAGCAAACATACTGACCAGAAGAGTTTTCACATCTGAGAAAGACAAGATCCCACAAACCTCCCCAACAGATCCACCTCTAACGAAGGACACGGACACTGAGGAAGGAGTGGCAAAACTTCTAATGGACCTGAAACTAAAAAAAGCTGCTGAACCCGGAAAAATACCACCCTGCCTTCTCAAACTTATCGCCAAAGAAATCGCCCCGACATTGACTAAACTGTTTCAAGTGTCCCTAACTACTGGGACTTTACAAAAGATATGGGAACATGTCATCATTCTCTAATCCATACATTTAAAAAAGGAATACGAAACAAAGCTAAAAATTAGCGTCCAATCTCACATGCATATGTTGTAAATTTCTCAAACATATTGTGAGATCAGCTATAACAGAACATCTTGAGACGGACAATCTCCATAACAACGCCCAACACTGTTTTCAAAAAGAGGGATGGTTTCCATTTCACACATTCTTTCCACTACCATTGACAAAGGAGTACAAACAGATGTTGGTCTACTCGATTATATGAAAGCATTTGACAAGGTCACTCAAAGAACAGTATTGGTACAAAGAGATAACACCCTGAAATGGATCACTGCATTCCTTGGTGAGAGGACACAATAAGTTTTGGTGGGAAGTGAAACACTTGAAGTAGGTTACACCAGTCATGCCACAGGGCTCTGTTTTGGGACCAACACCGTTTCTAGTGTACCAATACCGTTTCTAGTATACATCACAATCTCCCAGATGAAATATCAAAAGTCAAAACTCTTCGCAGATGATACAGCAATTTACAAGCAAGTATTAACCATAGAAGGCTGCAAAGCTCTAAATGACGATCTAGAAAACTTCAGGAATGGGAGACATTTTATGGCAGATGGAATTCAATGTTGCAAAATTTACATTTATCATCTTAACAACAACAAATAAAAGTCGCATGACTCATTCTAGAATATGGTTGTCCGACATGGGACCCACACCACAAAGCAGAGATAGAAATTTTCGAAAAATACAAAAGAACTGCTGCGAGACGTTTAACAAGTACATACTCGTACGTCTCTGCCTCGACCCTAACAGAAAAGGTATATAAAATCTTAAATGCAGACAGAAAGACAAACTCACTCTTTTTCTTAAAATCTACAAGATAACAACCTTAGAATTACCATCAAACGTACAAACAATCCATCAAAAAAAGAAGACAACATCAAGCCAAACCTTCTATAAACTCTGCCAGAACAGACACCCACCACCACTCCTTCTATCCTTCCATAATCCGACTATGGAATACAATTCCAAAACAAGCTGCTGAGACACCTTGCCAGAAAACACTTGAGTTTCATGAAATGTTGGATTTAAGGGCTCTATGTAACCTGTGGAGGAACCCCATAACTCTGGGGTTATGAAAGCACAGCGAAGAAGAAGACGAAGATCCAAACAAAAACTGGAACAAAAATTCTGTTAACAAGTTAATTGATAAGGAAAATTCGTGCAACTGGATAACTGGATCAGCCGCAAGAAAAATTGGAAGTGGTAGATCAAAGTAAGCCAAAAACGAATGCCAGCATAGCAAAGACAACATAGACTATATAGATGAATTTGAGAGAGGCAAGACCAACATTTATGTCATTGACACAAGAGAAAAGAAATTCAACTCTGAAAATTACATAAATCTGCTTCATGAAAAAGTTGCTTCCGAGTTGTCAATGTCTCAATCCAGGAAACATTTTTCTTTAACTGAACAGGCCAACATCACATGCAAGTTGTGCACCACAACAATTTGTAGGAGACAAAAGCATCAATTTTCATTTTCAAGAATAAATGGCCATCCCAATCCCCAGTTTTCAGTCCCTTTGGAATTCACTGTCGGAAAACGATTAGAAAAATTGGCTCACCCCTTTTATAGAAAAGGAGCTAAAAAGAGAAGAAACAATACTAAGCCATTTCACCTAGACGAGATAACAGTCAGAAGTATTGTCCTGGAAGAAAAACATGAGAAGTATCATCGCTCAATGCACAAGGCTCAACTGACGACCACTTGGAAGACTTAAAACAGCACAAAAAGAAAATTTACCCATTTTCATTTCGATATTTATTTTTCAAATTACCATATATTGAAAATAGATTATGTGAAAACTACTCAATGGATTTTTATGAAATTTGGTATAGTTTGCAATGAGAAATGAAGCTATTTCATAAATCTGTAAATTTTGGATAATTTTTGTCTGATAGTCTACATGTTATTATCGTCCAAAAAAATCCTACACCCCCTTTTTTTGGACCACCAGATGTGGATAAATAAAAAAAAAAAAAAAAATTAATTGACAAAGATAATCAAAATAATTTGGTTCCTCTGGGAAAAGTATGAAAATGTAAAGTGACTGACATGTAAGGTGCATTAGAAGATGTTACAAAAAGACAAAACAAAAAATGCTATACTCACTAGTGAGGCAAGAACTGAACCTCCAATCCAACTACTGAATCGCCTTTCTGATGAACTTGACGCAGCAATTATTTTTAACCTCATACTCTGGAAGAAATAAAATAGAAAGAAATGTATAGAATTACTGATTCTAAAAAATATAATTAATAATAAAACAAAACAAAACTGCAATAATACTGCGCCCAGAAACTGAGAAAAATGGCATTACCTGAGTCTGAAGTTATTTCCATTATGAAATAAATATACAGGAAGAGACTAGCACTGCCTCATGTCTATAGATAGTCAGATTGGGTGGTAGAAAGACAAGACAGACAGGCACAAAGATTGACAGATATGTAGGTAGGTATGAAGATAGACTGACTCTGACAGGCACATAGATTGATAGATATGTAGGTAGGTATGAAGATAGACTGACAGATAAGGTAAGATAAGGTAGGTTGGTAAACGGGTAGATAAATCAATACAGTGGTGATCAACTACAGCTGCACCCGCTACAACAGGACCTTGCCGGAATCCCTGTTTTTTTCTCTTTGTAAGCTTTATTTCATGAGCATGGATTGAACAGGACCAGGAAAGGCCCAAACATGGATGCAGCAGGACCCAAGCCACCATATTGAAAGGCCCTGAGCGGCATAGATTTAACGAGCAACTAGGGTTTGTCTAAGACCCCATTTAGACGCACAGTCCATTCATGGACAACCTGTCAGTTTCCCTGTCAGTCTTCCCATCTAGGTCATG
>JBCHJU010126977.1:0-10484 GCA_039654505.1 Plocamopherus imperialis | reverse complement strand
CTTTTTGCATGTTCTTTCCCCCCCCCCCCCCCCCCCCCCCTTCTTCCAATTTTGTAACAATAATTCACAAGGCATAAAAATAGTTACTGTTCATGGAAGATAATAATTATGTATAATTGCGATTGGCTACTCATGTGTTTTACCAAGTGCATTCGGCTGAGCAAACTGCTAGCCAAAGTGAAAGTAGTAATGGATCAATTTGTTCATCACCCAATTCAGGGAGTAATTATAGTAATAATACTAATAAATGTTGCTCTTTTCTCTGGCTCTAGAAACATAGGATTGTTTCAGTTCCAAAGAACGGACTGGCTTCTTTAAATTAAATACAAGGGGAAGGAAGGAGGGATGTCACATGGCTTCTTACTTTCCCCACTTAGTGTATTTGTCAGGGGTGTCTCAATTTCTAGTATGTGTAATGACAAAGGCCTTTGTGGTAATGCTAAGAAAACACAAATGAAACCTTGTTAACTGTAATTTCATAAAATCCAATATGGGAAATAATGTGAATAATAACTCTAAATAATGAGCTATGACTTCCCCCTCTTGACAGTTGCTATCATTTACTTTCAACTGGCTTAGGCCCTGCATTTAGTCCAGGCACGGAAGTTTAGCATCTGCACATGCTAGCGTTTTGTAAAGACAACGACAGACAGGACTCTTTGCATAAGAGTACATGTACATGAAGAATATAATATAGGTCCCTCTCAATTACCCTCCATAATGTGTTTGTTACTATTCCACTGCCTTTTATTTGGTTTTCATCATCGTCATCATCATCGTCATCATCATCATTGTGGCTGGCAAACTGTTTGACATGCTGTATGCACTTCTTCATTGTACCAAAGACGTATAGGGATAAGACAGGACAGGTCCCTCTCTCTGCTTTATAATTTAACGTGTTCATTTGCGGTGTACTCTAGCCTCTAGGGGGCGCTAAGTAAATGCAATGATATTAAGTGTAATTAAGGCCCTTTCCTGCACCCACGCGACTGTCTCTCTCTTACAATAATAAGGATAATTACTTAGCGCCCCGTAGCGGCTAGATTGTACCAGAAGTAAATGCAAAAATAGCCAGCTGTCCTGCCTTATCCCTATACCGTTTTTGATAATACCTCACACTCCCCTTGGCTTCAACCTATCATTGATAGCATCATGCTGCATTTGGTCATTCACTACCTATCGTTCATGCTCCTAACACTTAATGATGGCATACTCTATTATATACATGTGTATTTATCATTATGCATTGACAATATGCATTTTTATATTTATTATTATTCATTATTTTTTTTAAACGTTTATTAATGTTTTGCTGGTAATATCTCTGCTGTTTTTCCCTTCCATCCTTTCTCCACAGCTTAGACGTCTGCTGGTTTGGGCTGATGCCTGAAAATGACACTGTTGACAGATTTTTCTCTTCTTCTTTCTCTCATGTAGTGTCTTCAACTTTTTCCTATTTCTGCTCATGTTTGTCTGAAAGTACAGACACCTTATTTCTTTTTGTGTCTTATTAATGAAGAATATTGCAGTTTATAATCGAGGTACCAATGCTACAGTATTTTCAACACTGCTTCTTTATTTTTCGCCTTCTGTCTTTAGCTCTTTAACTTTCTTACAAGCCTGCTGTCCTCTTCTGTCTTTCCATTTTTTAGTCCTTTATTTATTTTTTTTTAAGAATCACTTTGATCTCCACAGTGTTGTCACATTTCATGGAAGCACAAGACTTACAGATATGTTTTGGCCATTTCGGGAACTATCACTGCCATTATCTCAACCTACCTGTAGCACATATTTGCAAAATATATTTATATATATTTATTTTATATATGTATGCACATTGGTTGTCTCTCAACAGTGCGACAAGTGAAGCTGACTGTTACTCGCCTGCCATGCACCCACCCTCACTCTGACCACACCAGATAATGCTTTTTCATTCAATCAACCCATTTGCGTCTGTTCAATAAATAGGGACAAATATTCCTTCTCTGTATGTCAAGCTGAGTTGGCTTTTTCATCTCGGTGGTTCTGTAAATTTTGGTTGTGATTTCTCCCTTTCCTCTCCAATGTTGGAATGGTTATTCCATATCTGGGTACCTGTTTCATCTCCGCATTTCTGTCATTTGCTCGCAACTTCTCCCTTTCCTCTCCAATGATCAATGGTCATTCCTTCTCTGTATGTCGAGTTATTCTTTTCATCTCCGCATCTCTAGTTTTTTGGTTACAGCTTCTCACTTCCCTCACCAATGATTATCTATTTTTTAAATCTCAAAGGTTAGATCATTGATGTGAAGGCTTGAATTAAAATCCGAATTTTTCAAAAAAATTTTCCGCCTTCTAATCCTGTGGTAGGCTGGATGAATGAGTGCCTAGTCTCATCTTAGACAGACGACAAACTAGGAGTTCCCCTCTATGCCTTTGCGCAGGTAAAAGAACCCTCTGTGATCGAAATCGAAAAGAGCAGGCCATATCGGCTGTCACCCTTCCGAAATTCGATCCTACCAAAATAGTCATTTCAGTGTCATACCCCCTTACAATCTCTTGTGCCTCAGACTTGTTGACCAATTCATTACTCTGAATTTAGGTAGAAGAAAAACTAAGATCAAAAGGGAAAGGAGTGTGGCTGGGCACCCATACTCCCCTTTGAATACTAGCCCAGGCATAGCAATAGCATTGCTGCAAGATCATCATCCTTGATGCAAAAAGCCATTTTATATTACACTACACACACATTTTTTTTGCTGCAACTCACTCCAACCACTGGTTGCCACCCTTCATCTTTTCTTGATGACGGGCCTCTGGAATTCTGCCATTGGTTTGGGGGCAGGTCACATCTTACTCTTACTACTCTTACTACGTTTTCCCGAACCTCGACATGTGAAATAGAGCGGCAAGTTTTCATTCAATCCTCTTTCTGAGGTTCTTGTCAAGCTCTTTTTTTTATGGTCCTCTGCCCCTCGATACATCATTTTTTAATTTATTATGACGTAGGATATGAAGCGCTATTTTACTAGAAAACCCTGATTTGTTCCTATTACCAGAGTATGTGCCAGCCTGTCCTTTGCCTCTTAATAGACAACTTTCAAGGTTTATCCCATATAAAAAGACAAAAAAACAAAAAAGGATAAGTAAGATAAAAACAATACAAGATATTAATAACAAAACAAAACAAAACAAAAACCCAACTTCAAACCCAAATCCAAATAAAGAGGAAATTCCTTACCTTTCAGATTACAGCCGAAACCCCATATTTTTAAAAATGAAAATGAAAGTGAACACAAGCTATACACAATGTTTATGATATAATACATGTATATAACACTCCCTAATCCTTGACTCTCATGAAACGGTTTTGGAATATCCCCCAATGGGTATCCCAAATGTCTAAATTTGAATAGAAATGTGTATCTGTCACAAACTAACTCTTGCACTACACAACTTAACATCTTTGTGGCATTTGTATAAAGCAATTGGTGGAACACACAATCAAACACACATGATCTATTACAACTCTCTAGCCACTAATGCCTTCTTTCTTACCTGAGCTGAATTGAGATGTGCCGTAACTTTCATTGTATAGGCCTGAGTATCAAGTATCATACAGAAGTAGAAGTTCACTCACCCGCATGCTGTCGGTGTCCGGAAATGCCGTACCGGTACTCGAGAAGAATGTGACGGAATTCTTTACCTAAAAATGAAGTGTTTCATTCATAAAGTAAATTTATTTGTGGGAAATTTCAAACATTCACATCGCACAAAATAAGTTTTGGATACCGCTATTGCAAACGCTTTCACATCGATGCAGAATGTGTTGATGGCAGTAAATCCCTGAACCATCCTAAACCCGTCCTCCTTTCCCTCTTGTGCTCAGACAGTTTCCCCGGCCTTCTACTTCAATGAGTTGACGGCACGTCTCAGTACCCAGGCCAGTTGTATTGTCATGTAGCTCTCACCACCACTCCGCCTCCACACCCACCTCCACTCTTGTCATTTATTCCCCCCCACTTCCACCTAAACAAAACTCTGTCCCTTCCCTGTCCACCCCTAGCTACAGAGAGCCTCCACCCGTCACTTCGCCCAACCCCACCCCACCTTACCCCCTCCTTGCCAACAGAGGGCCTTATCTGTGCCTGTGTCTCTGTATTGTTGTCAGCTGAAGTTCCCCGCCAGACTGCGCAGCATGTGCCACTGCCTGTACCAGGTGGTGACGCAACGCTTCCAGCAGAGTAGTTCCGAGGCCGTGTGGACGGTCATTGGCACTGTCATATTCCTACGCTTCATCAACCCTGCCATAGGTAAACGCAGTTTGAAAGAAAGAAAAATATAAACAACAATGAATCATGTTTCTATGGCCTTATTTTCTTATCTTACACACATACTTTATACACACATACACACACAAACCCAAAAAAGAAAAAAAGAGAAGAAAAACCAACAAAAAAAAACAACAAAAAACAAAAACAAAAAAAACCAAAAAAAAACCAAACAAACAAACAAACAAACAAACCAACAAAAAACAGAAGATACAAAAATGTTAAAATAAGAATCCAATCCAAAACTGGAAAAAAAAAGAAGAAATTTGAGAGATGCACAGTAGAAGCAATGAATTTTTTTTTTTTTTTAAATTTTCATTCATATCTCCAAGTGCTCAAAGAGCTGTTCCAACCTTACATGCACCTCAGCGATTTCTTGATCTTACTATCTTGAAGATTTAGAACAAATTCAGCTCACCGCTTCTCATTAATAATTATTGTCATAAGCTGACAGGTACCGATAGTCTGTTGATTGTCATCAACCATGCTGAGTAGAACTGTGTCTGCAACCCATGCCTATTGTTAGACGCAGTTTTATATTGGGACTGTTGGTCTTTGGAACATGTGTTGCAGATCTAAAGAAAGTTTTCACATAAGTCAAGTGAAAGAGGTTGGAGGAGTGAAAAAGGAAAAAAACCCACCAAAAAACAAAAGAGTGAGGGAAAGAAAGAGAGTGTATGTGAGAGGGTGTGGAAGATGTACGTAAACAAAGACGGGAGTTGAGGGGGGCTGTTATTTAGTTAAGTATTTGGAGGAATACCGTTTCAAACAAGCTGCGTCTTATATTTAGTGACATTTTAATTTTTTTTTAATGTATTTGTCGTCATATTGTTCCTAGAAATATTATTGTAATTATTATCGTTATCGTCAATTTGATTATTGTTATCATTATTCGTTTGTACACCTTTTTGATAATTTTTGTCACTAAATATTTATGGATGAAGGAGGCAGGGTTGTTTAGTGTGATTCAACACCCTTGATATTTTGTGTTTGCACCAAAATTAAATATTCTTTACCATTCCGAACGTAAAATGATGAATGTTAATTTATCGATCAATTTTATTCATTATGCACACATTTTCAACCATCCACAAAACTTCCCCTAACAATTCCACTTATCTCCCTCTTCATTGCTGCCCCCTTACAGTGTATTTTCTTGTACTGTTTGTCTGTCATATGTGATGTGTGGCTGTCTTTTTGTCTCTTTGCCTCTTTGCCTCTTTGCCTCTGTCTGCTTTTGTCTTTGTCCAGATCTCGGATTGCCTGTCTGTCTCTATCTCTCTTCCCTTCCTCTTTCTGTCTCTCACTTCACTCGCTTCCCCATCCCTCTCTCCCCTCTCCTTCTTTTCCCTCTGTCCTCTCTCCCTTGTCTGTCTTTCTCTCTCCCTCTTCCCCCTCTTTCCCTCCCTCCCTCATCTTTTTATGTCTCTCCATTCTGCTCCCTCCTCTCCCCCTCCCTTGCTACCCCTCTCCCTCTGCTCTTTCTCAGCCCCTCGCTCTTTTTCTCTCTCCTCCCATCTCCCACCCCCATGTCGTTCTGCCTTTGTCTGTCTCCTTTTCTGTCTGTCGGTCCGTCCAGGAATTTGAGCAAACATCAGGCTGATTAGTGATTATTTCCCATTTAGGGTCACGGAGGATCCCTGAAAATGATTTTTTTTCTCTCTCAATTCTTTTTGCCGGCCAGCCTCTTGGCTGGTGATAAGCAAATATTACATGTATGCAGACAAACAGAACGCAGTCTTCAACTGCTGTCAGAAACATTATCTTTCCTATTACCATTCTATTCTATTTTCTTCCTAAAGACTAGTCGTGGTTGTGTAGTTATAATATATCAAATACATGTACTGGCTGCTGGCTAATTTCTACTCTCTGACTCTGTCACACATTTACTCCTTCACTCATTCTCACTCACTCACTCACTCACTCACTCACTCACTCACTCACTCACTCACTCACTCAATCGCTCACTTACTCACTCACTCACTCAATCGCTCACTTACTCACTCACTCACTCACTCACTCACTCAATACTCACTCACCCCTCCAACCACCTACTCTCTCACTCATCACTCACTCATTCACTCGGTTAATATCAGTTCTGTATGTCAAAATCTCAACCCTCTCTTTCCATCGTTTCATTTGCCTCATCATTGGCTCACATTGATTCCCTTATAAATAGGAAGGACACCGTTTATTATTCTTTTCTATACATCCTCAGATTTGAATATATGAGTGTATACATATATATATACTTTTTTATGTATTATTACTTACTGTTTTCCTGGATGATTTCTGTCATTTAATCAATGGCTGGAACTTGTCATCTTATCTTATCTTGGTGGAGCACTAGTCACCATTTTCGGTGTGTCTTCTACTATGATTATGTCTTGTTTGACTCTCATCTCAATTACATTTTATGTTATGTCATTTGGTTATATTTTATGTTATGTCATTTCGTATTTATTTATTCATTATTTTCAGTTTTAGTGTGTGCATATTTGACATCTTGCTTTACTTATGTTGAATCGTGGGACGTCCTTGTGCATTATTTTAAGTTCCTCATTCATTTTAATGAATCAATTTTTTTTTCATGTATTGTTTTGAGATTGAAAACTCTTGTTGAACTTGCTTTATTTTAAAATCAGCTTTTGATTTCATTTTTTTTTCTTTTTCACTTTTTCTGCTAATAGCATCACAGCCTAATAGCTTTTTCAATGGCCTTGTTTATTGATAAAAATCCAATCTTAATCCCAAAATGCTGCACCCCTCCCTACCCCCCAAAAGCAAAGGAAAGAAAAAACTAAAAACTAAAACAAGAACAAAAAAGCACAATGAAACAACTCACACACACACACACACACACAATATAAATAAATAAAAAAAATAAAATACATGAAAACTTCACTTAATTTAAAACAGTACCAAACACTCCCAGCTCCAAAATGAAAGAAAAACATGCACACATGAACCAAACTACAGACACTGAGAAATCAAACTATCCCATCTCTGACCTAAGAACCAAAAGTAAGAAAATAAATAATGAAGCCAACTCTTTTACCTCTACGATGTTTATAAAAAAAAAAAAAGAAGAAGAAAAGAAAAGACAGAAAAATGGACATGATGAGATAATCCCACCGCACCCATAATTCGGGAACAAAAGATTGAAACATTTATACAACTTTAGATTAAAATCAAATAAGTGGAATGATTGATTGGAATATTACTTATTATTATTATTATAATACAGTTGCTTTTATTTGACCTCCTCACCCTCTCCCCGCCGCCCCAGTTTCGTTCTGCATTGAGCACTCTATCTACGCTTTCCTTACTTACATTACAAACTGGCGCCAACCTTTCCTTTTGCCTTGCTTTTACTACATCAGTGCTTCACCTTGCTCTTGACAGTCCCTTGTTTCTTACAAGTACATATATATATACATGTATAGGATTTGTGGCTTTTTAATTGTCATTTGATTTTTTTTTTCCTTGTGTTTTTTTTTTTTTTTTTTTTGGTTTTGTTTCGTTTTTGTTTTTTGGGGTTTGTTTTGTTTTTGTTTTTAGTTTTTTGCTTGCACAGCCTCACACCTTAACATCCCAAAAGGAAAACAAAAGAAAAAAAAAGAAAAGAAAAAAGAAACAAAAAAGAAAAGTCAACAACTAATCAGCTAAAATCAGAGAACTGGAATCAAGCCTAGGGTAGAATAATGTAAAATAGGAGTGTGGTTTTAGGGAATTACTCTTTTTTTTTTCTTTTTTTTTTATTATTATGCTATTACTGTGGTGGCCTCCTAAACTAAACACCTGGTATTCCTGAAAATCTTAATGTTTTCTTTTATATTATAGGAAACAACCCATAACAGTACTTAAATGCCTGTTCCTAGACATGATTTATTCCATCAAATGCTCATTTCAGGAGAAAATAATTGTTTTTGCATCAATAATTTCCGCTGCTAGATATTATTTTTCACTTGAACCTAAAGTTGAAATAAATTATCCTGACAAAGAGGCGATGCTCCACGGTGACGACTCATCATCATTTATGTGCTTTTTATAAAAGTTCTGCTCGATGGGTAATCTTTGCTCTTTGGGGGCCGCGTCCGCCTCACCATCCAAAGTTGTCTTTCAAGACAGCAACAAGCGTGTGGCAATAAGTTTAATTTTACTACAATGCCTAACCTCTTTACCCCAAACATCAGGAGTCAAAGCTGTCATTATTGCATCGCATACAGCACCAGCCCTATGATGAAAGCTGCTTTAGCTGTGTTCTTGTCAGACTTTTTTAATTGCCTTCTGTTCTATTTCTATCACACGGGCAGGCATAAGAGGTGCAATTGTAATATCTCTCCTCAGTGTTGGAGGAAAAGGAGGCAGATATAAGTACATGTAGTATAATTAGAGTATGAGGCACTGGCAAAGGAGACAAAGCAGAGAAAACACACACACACACACACACACACACACACACACATATGAAACAAGTAAAACATAAAATTGTGCATAATTAAATTTAAATAAAACACAACAAAATAGAATCAACGGAATAGTGGGCCGTAGGTAATACATCCAATGCCAATGCTGATACTGATAGCATGAAGTGAGTAAGGAGGGGTTGTTACCGCCTGTAAGAGTTCTGTCACTTAACTATATCTAGTTCACAGAACATTCAGGCGGTCACCACTGTCATATATTACTAAAGTACTGGAAAAGTCAAAAACTTTAAAAGGGAAGAAAGCTCTACAAGGCTCTACTAAGTATCATGTTGGGGGGGGGGGGGGTGTCTAAAGCAGCATTAAATTGTTAAAATTTGTTCACGTGATGAAATTCAAATAAGTTCTTAGTATGGAAAACATGAGTGTCATCAATAAAATTGTTAAGCACTTGTATGGATGATGGGTCAGTTGATATATAATCAAAGCCAGGAGAGAATATTTGTCTATGATAAATATGTTTTGTTTTGCGTGCAAGTATGTATGTGTAGTGTATAGTAGGGGGAGTGTTTTGTTTTGTTTTATGTATTAAATTCAAATGTCATGGAAATGGAAAAAGGATAATGTTGTATATGAATCGCATAAATTAAAATTTCTGGAGGAAGTTTGGTGAAAAGTAAAGCTGTACAAATAATACAATGCTCAGGTATTCATAAGAACACTTGACATTTGATTGTCCTGAAATTTAATTTTCACTGAAAGAGATCTGCATACTAAATGTGTTTCAAATTGAATCACTTTGAATATACTAATCATTAATTCAAAACTATAGAGGACAAGTAAAAAGGTTGATTGAATGTTTCCATAGTAGCATTAGAGGTACTGGAAATTTCTCTTGGACCGAGAATGAAATATTTGGAAGGTTGTCTGTTGGTTGTCATCAACTTCGTCGAATTGATTCACTCATCAAAATTGTTTCTTGTCTTGTGTCTATCAATACGTAAAAAAGTTTTGATGTTGATGTTGTGAGCTCAAGCTGCAGGTCTGTTATGCTGTGGCTCAGTTTGATATTGTTTGAAATGATTTGCGAAAGTTTTTTTTTTGTCCTGTTTTATTTCACAGTTCAAGATCAATGTCAACAGATTGAAAATACATGTATTGGAAAATTGACTTTAAGTAGAACATCATACAGTGCAGCACGCATTCGTCAAACTCGTTGGTACAGCAGAAAAAGTTTGAGGAATCGGTGATTCAAGTAATATGCGAAACACTTTATGACACGGGAAGAGCCCTATAGGATGTAATAATGTTATAGTTATGTCCATTGCTGTCTGAACTCGGGCATAACCAATGCATGCATGGCCTATTACCGATGTTTCCACCGCCATGAGTTCTCTATTATTCGATTTGTTTTTTTTTGCCTTGTGTTTGTTGTTTTTTCTTCTTTTTATATAGTCGGGTGAGTATAATATCGCGACAGGGTGCAATACACAACTAAAATGGGTTACAGCTCAGCTAGCCAAGGCCTACTGTGTTACTCACGCGGTGTAGCATGGAATGGTCTATTTTAGACACCGACTAGTAGCCTACTAGTACTAACGGCCTTTTTAGACGATTGATAAAGATTGGGAAAATTGCTAGCCCAGTTTTAGCAGCAGGCAAATAGTTCAAGGGATCCGTGAACGAGTTCGACTATTGCGTGAAAAAATGTATAGAAAATAGAGGAAAATATTTGGGACATTGCAAT
>JBCHJU010126866.1:0-10485 GCA_039654505.1 Plocamopherus imperialis | reverse complement strand
CCCCCCCCCCCCCCCCCCCCCCCCCCCCCCCCCCCCCCCCCCCCCCCCCCCCCCCCCCCTCCTACCTGCAGGTGTTTTTTTTACCGTAGATTCATTTCAATTTCACACAGCAAATGATTGGTTTCATGACAACCCAACCAACAGATTGTTTAGTCTCATGAGCAGCCGTTCTATTCTTTTTCTCTCTCTCTTTTTTTTTTTTTTTTAATTTTAATGTGTCTTTTTGAATCACTAGAATATATGATGGCATCACAAAAAATGTCTTGCTATCTCTTCTAAACAAATTGAAAATCATCAACATCCTAAAATCATCAAGTGAGTGGAGCTTTGTACAAACAGCTCATGCTCATGATGTCTCCTATTCTGCAATTTCACGTTGTGGAAAAAAAAAAGCCAAAACCAAAAATTACAAATAAAAAACAAAAAGAATCTAAATTGCCACTCTGAACAAATAACCTATGGCGCTGTGTCCAAGCATTAAATCAAGGGAAGAAGCTCTTATAACTATCCAAATGCAGTGAATTTGGGTGGCATATCAGCCAACACCTTTTTGCACACTTCTGAAAAATGTACGCTCAAGCTTGCTCCCAACCATCCTGCACTTAGCCGGCGTCCTCTGTAATGCTGTTATTGTTATTATTATTTATTTGTATTAGTATAATTTTGGCAATTGACAAAGCATATAGTTTTTCTTCTTTTCAGGACAAAATTCTGAAGATTCTGTGACAATGGCATCAATTGTCCATGTAAGTTGAGATCTTATACACATATGAAATAGAAATGTTAAAAGAATTGTAGCAAATATTTCAGCAATGGCAACTGTTACACCTCATGGTAATAATTACACATAATTGCAAATGTTACCTTTCAGAGTCCATTTGACCTTAAGAGATAATAATATGTATTATTTCAGATACAGCAGACTAATTAAAATTTGATGAAAGTTTGAAATGAATTTTACCATCAGCCATTCAACATTTTTCAAGCCTGTTATTAAAGATATGGGTTTTTTTTTGTCAATTTTTATGCTTGCTTTCAGTCACTTACTCATCCCTTGATGCATTTACTTGCTTAAAAAGGAAGAAGAAAAATCAACTTTAGGGGGTTACAACCCAAGACCACTGTGTCACAGCACCCCCAGTAGCCTTTAAAATTTAAGCGATTCCTTTGATTTTGTTCCCTCATAGAATAGGATGAGACATCCTTGGGAAGACATAGGTGAGCCAGATCTGGATTTTTCCCTCTACACTCTGTTTCGAGCAGGCCTCAACACATTGAAGCAGTTCTGGGTCTTCTGGGATCGAGGGTGAGTGTTTGTTGGTCATCCTTTTTTTCCCGTTTTATTTGGTGAACTGCTCCACTGAGGATGGAAGTACAGTGGAACCTCTGGATAACGACATCACTCGGGACCGAAGATTTATGCCGTTATCCGGAGGTGTCGCTATTTAGAGGTTTTCAAGATAGCGGAAAAGGGGCGCGATTATAGCTTAAAGCGAGTCTTCCATGCTCAAAGGCCATTTTCCCTCTGCCCCAACCATCTTTGAACGATAATAAACAATGCTCGTCCCCATTTTCTGTAGTGTATTACTATTGATATTATATTATTACTATTAATACCAGCATTAGCATTATGGGTGGGGACCGGCATCAGTTCAGTTGTGTTAAAGTTAAATGGCATTTAATACTGCAATGGAACAATGGGGGCGGCAAAGCTGGCATCGCAAACGCCAATTGTGACAGGTGAGGTGGCTTAATAAGGGCTGTTTGAGGGAGGGGGGCGGGGATTCGCCATACAGTAGGACATCTTATTGTTCGTGAAATAAGCGTTTTCATTGGCTTAGAGGACGAGATACCGTTGGTCGGAAATGAGATTGTCTGTTTGGCTAGATTTTTTTGTATCAAGCTTTGTTGTTAACTGCCGATTATCGCTAGATCGATGTCGCTAACCAGACGTTTCTTTGACATTTATATCGCTATTTGGAGGTTTTTATTACTAGTAATACATAGCAAAAAATTTGGGACCAGAGATCAATATCGCTATCCGGAGGTTGTCGTTATTCCGAGGAGTCGTTATCCAGAAGTTCCACTGTATGTATCAATCAAATGAAACCCTACAGATATGTAACAAAAAGAAAAAGATAATGGTTCTTTTACTTAAGAAAGGGAACAAGTTGAGATAGGAGCCTTTTCCAACTATAAAAATAGTCCACAGGTCCATTACAAATACAGGCAACAGTAAAATACATAAGAAAATTTAAAGATAAAAAAAATAAAGCTTAACAGACATAAGTTTAAAAAAGAAGAAGATAAAGGCACAAGCAATGCTATAAGTATAAAGTTTGAATCAACAAGCAGTTGAATAGTCTAGGTGTCCAATATGAATGTTGTGGGCGGAAGATAAAAGCTGACATGAATGAAAACCAAAAAATGTAATGGGTCAATAACTGAATTTGGTAAGGATAAAAAAATGTTTCTTTTTTTTTTTATACAAAGTTTAAAAACCAACAACAAAAAAACAAAACAAAACAAAACAAAAAAAACACACAAAAAACACAAAAAAGCAAAACGACTACAAGCAAGATTACATCAGAATTATCAATCATCTTTTCATCCTGTTTCCTTTGACGGAGTCTATTGATAAGATGACATATGAAAGGTCAAATTCAACTCTATGAAACATAAAAAATGAATTCCATATATAGTATAAAGTCATATTTGAGTCCATGAAACAATGATATTGCTTGATATTTGTGATATGCTTAGGTTTGTTGGAGTTGTTGGCATGATTTTACTTTCTCATGCATCATGTATTCTCAATCAATATCATTTCATGGATGATTTTGCTAAATGGTCTCCTCGTTTGCTTTGGAAAACGAGAGAATTTGACAGTCTACGGTTGGTTTAATAAAATTTCTGTAAAATCTATTCATTACAAAAGGACAAAAGTATGGAAGAGCAAAAACTTAATGATAAATATCATATCGTCGATGTAACTCTCTAAACACGTAAGTCCATTGACATATATAGTGGACATAAGTTTTTGGAGAATTACATTGTCAATAAAATTTAATATTTCATATGATACATAAGTAGAAAGAGCACATAACAGACATTAAAATCATTAAGACCACAAAATCATTTTTTATAAAAGTTGAAAGTTATTTTAATAAGCTGGTCTGATGTCAAATCAATTTAACTATTATTCGTTAAAAAAGAATTTTTTGGCACTTTGTCAACAGCTTACAAACAAGCTCTCTTAATCATTCTTTCTTTCAGTTCTCTTCGTAAAACAAAAATTTGTGTTTCAAAACCAAAACCAAAGCAAAGAAATGTGTTTTTGGCAACTTACAAATAATTTATTACAACAAAAAAAATTAATTAATTTAAAAAAAGCATCAATAAAGAAGCATTAGTCTTAGCTTAAATGAATGATTTTTTAGGAAACAAATGTAAACTGCAAAGTTTGCCAAATAATTAGACCAGTTGATGATACCAGATGACTCGACAGACATTGATTTGGTATCAATATTTGAGTACTTGTGGTTTGATGAAATTCCATTTGATATTTACTGCACCATTTTTCCTTTAGCATCTAGTTATCTCAGAAGTGCTATAAACCCATTGCAGAGGTAGTTAATTGATGAGCCAACGTGCATGCAATGAGCAAAGCCCTAGTAAAATCAGATTGTGGAATAAGACAAGAAGAGGTTTGGGGGGGAGGAGGGGGGGGGGGGTTTGGGGGATTCTTTCACGTCTTGACAGAAACTACACTGAGGGCATAGGAAAACTTATACACACGCACACTACCTACACACATACACACATTCACATACACAAGAAGAGCAATAGTGTACTTACTTGACATACAAATAATATATATTTATATATAAAGCAACGGACGAATTTAAACAATTAACTGTTACATTAATTTCCATTGTCTTTCACTTCTTATCTTAGATTCTCATAAATGTACGAACAAGATTAGGAATAATTCTGGGGTTGTTTTTTTTCACTTAAGCTACCAATACTTTAAGTATTGTTCTCAAGAAAGAATATTGTAGTAACTTCACAATACATGTTTTTATCAGGAAATATATGCTTTCCGATGCAATTCTTTCTATAAATAGAATTATACTGTGTAACACAAATCATATAAGTATTATTGCAATGCCAGCACAGCAAAGTACTGTTAAGTGTTTCAATGGGCTTAGTCTCTTTTAATAATTCTTCTATTCCATAATGCCCATAGAGAGAATGTTTTTCAAACGTAACTGATACATTCAATAACTAATGGATGAATGCTATCCGTTGAAAATTCACTTTTAAGTGAAACACTTGAAGGTAATCTAATTAGTTCCATTATCTTCATTCTTGTAAATTCATTACAAAAATTGTAAACTGCATCAAGAAAAGAGATATGTGTAAATAATAAAACATTTTTAACACGAAAATATCGATTCTTTGATATCACCTTACACACACTGCACATTCGACATAAATGTGGCAAAAAAAGTAAGAAAGACTATACCATCTTTTTGTGCAGCACAGAAGGGGAAGAATACATATGGAAGCCATCGATGAAATGGAAACAGAAATAAACAAGAAACAGTAGCACCAGCACATTGCACATTCCTATATAGATCATAATCTTTGAGCACACCAACATCAGGTCTTCCTCTTAAGAAGCTGGGATCAAATGGTTGAATCACGTTTCTTTTCTTTATATTATTTATTGAAAAATGGCTTTTAAAATCTATATTACCACATTACAATGAGCCAGCATGTCCATGGTTGTCCAATATCGACTGCCCTCCATCTTGATGACTGAATTTTCTCCAGGCTGATTTTTCATGAATTTAAGTGAAAGTCCTTACTTAGACCAACAGAAGGATGCCATAATATAACCATGGCCATATCAGCCATGCAAGTTACACTGTCTTGCCGAACACTGAAAATATGGATACACCAGCAACAACTTGGTACCCTGGATCACAGTCCAAATCTCCCTGGATGATCAGCCATACCATCCTTTCTTATCAGGGGTGGGGTCTCTTGCTTAAAACCAGACGTTGCATGAGGAAAAAGCATCAAGTCTAAAGAGAGCTAAAAAGTCACCACCATGTGGCGTCCACCACCAGTGTTTCCCTTGCTGACGGGCACGTCATCGTAAAAGCAAACACATTTCTCAGCCCCCTAAGTGCAAAACTGCTTGGCCTCCTCCAAGTTATCCAAAAATGGGTGAACTGGCTAGGAAGCTGCGGTATTCCTGTTTTGGGTGTTGGATGAAATGGAGAAGGTGGACATTGGAATGACCTCTCTGGGCACCTCTGAATACAATATTGGTGGAGCCTGTCCACTGAGCTGTGGTGGTGGTGGACGGGTTATCGGGTTGAAATTTTCAGACACATTTCTAGAAGAATTGCTCAACAACAAAGGAGTTTGACATGCATCAAATATGTCGTCCTCATCCTCATCCTCGTCCCCACTTTGCCCAACAGCACTCGCATTATCCCTGGTCGCCAGAGAACTGCTAATATCGGATGAAGCAGCAGGAGCATTGTCTGAAAGACTTAAATCCACAGCACCACTGTTGAAGACGGTGCTTGCAAGATTTGACATTCTTAAGGCACGCCGGGCATCCTTCATTTCACGAGCATGTTCCTCTTTTTCTTCACCGTAGCACAGAAGATATTCCATGGTTTCATAAACAGCCATGATGAGGCAGAAGGCACTGGCAAGAGCAAGAATCTGGGAAGGGATGATATATTTGTAATAAGGTTGTATATTAATACAATGCAGTAATAGTAATGTAAATAAAATAACAGGTCAGCCTCCTCTACAAAGACAAAACAAGACAGTAAATTTTCGGGTATATAACCTTCTTCAGACAACAAAGAACAAAAAAAAGACAATAAAACAAAAGAAATTACAATAAAAATCTGAAACATAAAAAAGAAACAAATATTGGAAAAATCTAGATCTAAATAGAGAAAGTTAGATGTGAATGAAGACTGGAGATGTCCATGCTCCTCTTGGCTTCACAGATTAAGAAGGAATGGAATATAGGCCTTTGAGATGGTCGGAAATCAGGAAATTGTGCACAGTAGATTAAGTCTGCAATTTAAGAAGAGTTCCTGAACTGATGCGTAACATTCATGCCGGTAGGAGTTAAGGTGTTGAAAGAATATATCAGTCTACCTTCTAGAGCTTTGTTTTGTTTTCATTCACATTGAGCTCTCCAATGTGGCTTTTTATTATTACCGTGGTAATGGTGGTGAATGACTTATAAAGCGCATATCCCGCAAGTAAATTTATGCTTTATGCACTTTTAGAGTTAGGGAGAAAACGAGACAAGATAAGAAAAACATGCACATACAATTTTAAATCTTAACAATGGGAGCTTGCACATCATAATTTTAAAGAAAAAAATGAGAATTTGTATTACATTTACCAACAGTTTTAATGTTATTACAGTATTTAGAGAATCATCACTAGCTTATGATAATTAATACTATCATATTATTATCAGACTACAATTGATGCATGTTTACCACAGCTCAGTTAATTTTTTATCAGTTTTCAAATGTGCACAGCAATAGCGCCTTGGAGTTAAAAACTGAAAGGTCTCGAGTTTAACACCTGTTGGAGATATTGTGATTTAACCCTATGGCAAGGTTATTTACACTTATCACCTCCTTTTTTTATTTGCAGCTGGCACTCAGTTTTCTATTGAAAACCAATAGACAGATTTCATTTTGGAGACGAATTAGCAGGATTTTTTAAAAATTGCAGCTTCCAATTAATTGCATCCTTTTTTTTAGAAACAGTATAAATTCTATGAAAAGAGAACTCATTCCAACACACTTTTAATCAAAGAAAATATCTAAACCTGCTATGAAATGACCATCTAATCAAGAGATACAAAAGAATGATTTGAAAGCTGTTTTGCTTAGTTTTTCCTTGAAAGTAACAGTTTCAATGCTGAAGATAAACACAACTTAAGAGCTTATGAAATAGTGTTTGCAGGTGTGCTTATAAGGCATTCATCTACATACTAATTATTACCCTCAGAAACACAATGTGAACGTGAGGATTATCATAGTAATTGTTATTATTACAATTTAACTATTTTATATTGAATGGTCACCTTCAAAGCTTTTTCTGACAGATAAGAAGGCTCTTCCTGATAGTCGGGGGGAGGGGCACAAGGCAGCGTATAGTTGGGGCTCAAGAACTGGCCCGCCATGGCATGATGAACAAGTCGCTTGCGTTCTTTGAATTCACTTAGGCTCATGGGCGTTCCAAACATGACAAGGCGCCACTTGGTTAACTGCCCTGCACCTGTTGTGGATAACAATATGTCAGTTTAAGACCAGAGGCTGAATAACTGAACAGTACAGTGCATTTGCTATAAAGGAGTCAGTGACAGGGGAGACAGAAACAGCAGGCAGACACGCTTCTAAGCCAAAGTTCAGATTTTTGCTTCCATTTTCATGAATTTTTATTGGCAGTTTAAAGGGTTGGGGGGGTGCGCATCTTAGCGGTGTTTGACTGTTATTTACAAACCCTAAACACTGATGAGGCCGGGTTCAACGGTGGACTATACTAAAACTAAAGAGTTCTTAAGAGGATGGGTTTAATAAATGAAAATTCACACTTGGCATGAAAATGCCCGTTTCTTAGGCGAACCGGGTTGTTAGCCAGCAGGTTAGTAGAGCAATTGTACTGTACCATCAAACTGAATACATGACTTAGATCAACACACTTTTTGGTGTGAATGCTGCAATGAAGAATACAATATAAATGTGGTTGGAAGGAAGAGTGAATGAATCAACAAATGAAAATTGTAATCCTGTGTGAATCACAAGCATGAGAGTTAAAGCATTGGCAGAACAATGGACAGAATAATATCTTCAAACCAGATAAAAAATATCAGGGAAAAAAAAAACCAAACCAAACAAAACAAAACAAAACAACCAAACAAAATTTTTTTTCCGATGGTGGGAAGATAGGCTATGAAAAGTCTTACCAAACTTCGTTGTGTCACTATCCGTGACAATCAGGGACCATTTTCCAACAGGACTTTCCCCCCAGTTGCGAACAGTGGTGAATGTCCAACCTTGGAAGCCAGCAGTTGAATTATCTTTTGGTCTGGAGGGACATAGGTCAAGGTGATTTTTTAGCATCATTACTGACATTATTATTAAAATAAACAAAATAAAAAATAAAATTCCACTCTATTCATCCATGAAGGGAAATTTGTCTTTCAGTTTTTGACAGAAAACCAAGCGGCAGCAGCACAGCCGTCAGCCCTGGAGCAACACCGCAAACAGAGGCAATTAGTGTAAATAACCTTCCAAGGGTTAATTCACAATTTCCCTGACAGGATTCGAACCAAAAACCTTTTAGTTGTGAGCCCAAAGCTTATTAGCATGACATTCAAAACATTGATATAGTTCATAATGCATGAAATATACAGAAATATATATACATAAATATAAAATATACTGTAATATATAATGGTAATGTTTGCAATTTATTAATTTATTGTCATAATGTGTCAATATCATTGCAATAATTAAGACTATCAGTGATCCGTACCATGATTAATGTTACCATCATTAGTTTTGGTAGTATTAACATAAGTATAGGTGCTTACTTATTATTACCACTTATATTCATATTTTATTACTACCGTATTATTATTACTGATTATTTTTATCCTTTCCATTATTCATGTCGGTTCAATGCAATGATTTATCTCATGGCTATACAAAGGAATAGAAGGACAAGCTTGTAGTTTAAGACGAAGAAAGATTTTCTGACCATTACCGGAAGGCAAAGAAGAACAAGAAATAGTTTCAGAGAAGGAAAGATTATCTTACAGTAATAGTAATAGAATGAAAAAGGACAAGAAATAGTGTAAGAGAAAGAAAGATCATTTTATGGTTACGGAAAGGAAAAGAAGAACGAGAAATAGGGGGGAAAAAAATTATGTTACAGTTACGGAATGGAAAAGAAGGACACGAAATAGCTTAAGAGGAAGAAAGACTATATTATGGTTACAAAGAAGAAAAGAAGGAGAAATAGTTCAAGAAGAAAAAAAAACAGAAAAAAAAACGAATTCTAGAATGACAAACCTTGGTGCGGCAATGACGGACACAGTCCCGCTTGGGCTGATAAGTTTCACGCCCAGCTTTCCACGGCATGGATGAGTCAACCAGATGGTTACCTGCACACTCTCTAGGACAGACAGTCCATAGCCCTTAATATCCTCTGCATGAACAATGTGGTACAGTCTTAGCGGGTTCTTTGAACCTTTTGTAATGACAGCGTTAACGCCATCACCTGTGTAGGAAAAGGATGTCATCCAGGGTACGGGTTTCCAAACTCGAGCGGCGTTGACCATCCTCCAGGCATCCAGCAAACCGAAGCCGTGCTTATGGCTGTGCGACAGCCCCGCTCCATTTTTCTGCCAGTGCGCTATGTCGACGTCTACTTTCTTAGCGGTTAGAATGAGAACATACTGGACGTCTCTCCACGTTAGGCAGGGTCTTGCGCTGAGCATCAAGGCGATCATTCCCGCCGCCAAAGGGGCAGCTGCACTAGTTCCCGTGTGACTGTCGGTGCACCCTAGAGTGTTCTTAAACATCCAGTCGGTAGTGACAATATCCCTTTTGTTGTTCATGCCGCTGCTGAAAGTCACACCCAGCATCGAGGCGCATTCCTCGGCATAGTAAGGCATCCGCCCATTCTCATCCACGGCTCCGATCGTGACGGTGTAGATGGAGTTGGCGTAGCCGTCAAAATTACAGTTGTCCTTCTCCCTGCCCCCGTTTCCGCTGGCCACTACAAATATGCTGCCGTACCCTTTGCGACCAAAGTCGACTCCGTGCTTCATAGCCTTGGCAGCCATCAAGTGAGGGCCGTCGACTGTCTTCCCATCATCATCTGGACCCCAACTGCAACTGTAAATGTCGTTGATGTCCATCTTCAAGTTGAAGGCTTCCGCCTCTAGGCTGTCTGTCATGACTCCATCCAGGACACGCAAACCTGTTTGAGAGACAAGGCATTGGAAACATGTTTTTAAAAATTACCTATTCATAAAAAAGTATTCCTTGGAAGCCTTCCAGCTCATAGGGCCGGAGTTTATTCCAGTTTCGGTAGCATGAAGCGGATAGTTGCAGATTAGATCTATCGCTTTCTGAATTGGATGCTAGTCTATTGAAGAAAACTTTCCCAGCCGAAGCTGTACCAATATTCATCTGGGTCGAGTGAAGCAACAGGGGTGAATTTTTTTGCTGAAGGAAAAAACGCATTTGCCACACGGTGGTACGAACCAGTGACCTCTCAGTCCGTAGCCCAACGCTCTACCACAGAGCCACTATGTCCCCTGTCCATTTGTACCATGAAGATAAATCCAGGGCTTGAATTAGGGTTTCAGGAGGGCAAGCAAAAATTGCCTCGGTCGGGGCAAAAAATCAG
>JBCHJU010126644.1:0-10485 GCA_039654505.1 Plocamopherus imperialis | reverse complement strand
CTCTCTCTTTATTTCTCCCTCGTTCTCTCTCTCTCTCTCTCTCTCTCTCTCTCTCTCTCTCTCTCTCTCTCGCTCTCTCTCTCGCTCTCTCTCTCTCCCCTTCTTCATCACTCTCTCTCACACACACGAACACACAGACACACACACACACAAACGAGCACACATGCCCACACCGCACTTACTTACACAGACGCAACTGTTTTGCCGAAATCGATAGACAGTTAAGGACTCAACAAATACTTTGATCAAACTAAATTTAGCCTAACGTCCCCAACCCAATGCGGCCTGGGTGGTACCAAACGACGACTCATAACCCCGCTACTAGATTAAACATGTTTTATGAAACACCTCCACATGTCTGAGGTGACAGTCACTTAATTAAGTTTGCCAACGCCGTGGTTTGAGGCTTGCTTGAGGAAAACAAATCGATTCGTCTCCTACCCAAAACATAAAATTTTTATAATAGATGTTATTTTATTAAATGTCTCTTCTCAGACTGATTTATTGAACATATATCAATGTGAATTAATGCATGTATTTCATCAGCATATTATTTGTCAGATACAATTCGGTGAGTTCATGAAAAAAGTTGTATCTATAATTATTCAACATTCCATTTCAATGTATCTGTTATGGTTATGGACTTGCAGGTGTTCTCAAGTGTTCTGATGAAGTTAACCTCGTTCTCCTGATTGTCTTAGTATGTCCAACTTTACAAGAATTATACATCAATCATGTTCCTGTTTTCTAATTACCATTATATGTCATAATATGAGTTGTTGTTTTTTTTTTCATTTTGGGTTACCGTACTTGTGGAAAAACATATTATCATTATTATTTTTTAGATATAAAACCAAGAGAAGCAGAACGACATTTAGACGTTTGACATATTAATCTCCCGATTGACTGCTTGCGGTTATCTATAACTAATCCCTAGCTGGACAAAACCACACAAAATTAAATGTTGTAACACTTTTTAAAGCCGATTGTGAACAATTGAATACTCGATATCCTTCCACACTAAAACCGGATTGAGCAGTTTGTATTAAAACAGCTTTGTCCCAGTGAATTACTGACCTAAGTTTGATTTTTGTTCTAACATCTGATATAACGAAGATTTCAGTCAGTTGCCCTGCATCTGTGGAGGTGCATCACGTTATCATAAAATTCAAATAGACATCGGTTCACGGGAAAAAAAAAAACGTTTATACTCTTCAACACCTCCCTACTCCCCCACCCACGTCCCGTTCAGAAAAGAACAAAAAAGCAAAATCAAATAAAACAAAAAACAAAACTATGACTTTTCAAGGATTAATTATCGTGTTGACATTGTTGTGCACTCATAACTAATTAGCACCGATTCTGTGTTGATCTACAGCCAATACAAACAGACCACATTTTAATTTCCCCCATCTTTATTTGTTTTCTTCTTTGAATATCTGGCTTAAAAATGCGGTCGTTGAGTGCAATTAATGGATAAGGTGTAGATGAATGGCTTTCGATTATAACAAACCGAAAAAAAGAACAAAGTGTCCATTAAAAATAGTCGGTTTCACAAATTTATGTTGACAGTCAAACCATGTCTGGACTTATTATTTATAGATATTATGACAGAAACCATAATTGAGGGTTGAAGGTAGATGAGTAGTAACAACAGTCTGAACGACTAAATGATGTGATGTACATCAAGAAAAACAAAACATTGAAGCATTAGGAGATTTGCCACCGACAGAATCATGCGGAAAGCAGAAGCAGCGAATTCGGATGATGTCAATGCCTTAAAGGTACTAATTAAGCAAGATACAGGTCTAAATTCAAATGGAATGCATGTAGAGTGCTGAAGTTCCTGAATCTTGCACATCGATTTAACTGTGTGTTTGTGAGTGTGTGTGTGTGTGTGTGTGTGTGTGTGTGTGTGTGTGTGTGTGTGTAGGGTGACCATTGAGAGAAAATCTGTGCTCATGTATTTTCAGTGCACTTCCTCGGAGAATTCGATCTCTCATTGGGATGCAACGAACGAAATCAATGTGAGCATTAAGACCATATATACGCTTTCTGTTTGATATTTAGGTCATATATATTGTAGAGGAGTAAATAAATCGAACAAGATAGGATTTCAACCACCCTCTCAATAAGACAAACTTGGGTACTTTTAATACTGGAATATTTTGCACCATTAATTTTGCCTCTTCGTTTTCTGTCTATGAGGTATGTGTTATACTTTGCTATCTTACGTGTTATCTTACGAGCACAAGCCATCAGTAAGTGTGGTCTTAAGATTGTCTGAGCCTGTATGCACGCCAGTGTTAGTGTCGGTGTCTATATTATCGTTGTTAGTCTTGCTGATGATAGCTATTGTTGCAGCTGGAATGAGGCAGCGCTTATGTGTTGAGACTCGTAGATCGATGGCAATTTAGTCCCAGCGTCCAGCCGGCCCATTGAAACAAGCCCGTCTCCAAGCTAACTCGGTGGTCGAGGGGGAAAGGAGGCAAGGGAAGACAACTCGCCAGGAAACCAAATTGTGTTTAGCCTATCGACTAGTGTGTCGTAACTTCCGTCTAGATGTATAAAGACTGCGACCAAACTCAAACAAGCGGCAGTAAGGCGGCTTACGGTTAGCCCCCGAGAGACCGAACGTCATATTAGTACAAACCAGAGAGTCGGTGTAGGTTGGGCGCATATTAAAATCATCGATATTACTTGTACGTCAGTAGCGTTATAGAAGAAGTGAGCTTATCATTTTCACTAACAAACTAAAAACGATTCTGTTGTTTGGGGAAAAGCTTTTTACGATGAAAAAGCCATACTGTCTCCAATGAAAAGGCCACATTATAACATTGTCTAATGTGAAAAGTTCATACTGTCTTCTGTGAAAAGGCCACAGTGCCTACTGTAAAAATCACATCCTGTCTCCTATAAAAAGACCTTGTTGTTCATGGAAAAAGTCCCATACTGTCTATTGCACTAAGGCCATACGTCCATACTGAAAACACTGCATTCAAATGTAAAAGACCACATTTGTCATTGTGAAAAAGCCACTCCGAAAAATCGTCATCAAAAACTATTCAGGGAAAATGTGAGCATACGTAGACCTTCCTGAAAACATAACAAATTATGAAAAACTCTGCAAAATGTCCCAATAGTCACTAGACTCCATGATATATCAAATCAGAGAGCTACAAGGACTCGCTCTAAAATAAACCCATGAATACCAGCAAATCCATGCCACCTAAAAGTACAGCTTTGGAGGAAGACGATAATTCACAAAACTGCTAGCAATCCTTCACAAACTTTAAGGCCTTGTCACATTGACTGGAACCTTAATAGCAAGTCTATTTATAGGCAGGAGCACGACTTACTCTTTTATAATAATTTTACAATTTGCCCATTTATCAGGATGAGCATGTATGAGCTTTGGTAGCCAGGGATTGCTCATTCCAAGTCAAGACTTTATGGTTGTCAAAGAGATAGATAATACAGAATTAAGCAGCAGCTAGGATAACTAGGTTGACCATCGACCGAGACTATAACTAGAAAGCCGTTTCCTTACGGATTTCCATTGACAGCCACTTTTAATTAAGAACCCCTGCATTAACTTTAAATGCCAGAACAACAGCGTACCAAGAGTTATCAGAACTTTTCAAACAATATGTTCCCTCCTAGTAAATTAAGATGTCTTAAACAAAATTCTTCTGTCTTCACAAAAAATGTTCCAAATTTGGCGACATGCATTTCGGATGTTGCTCTTCACCATTCAAATAGTTTAAATGTGACATGCAAGAACAATCCAACATTTAACCGACTTAACAATGTTTGAAAACATAATATTGTATAATTTGCAGAATGGTGGAATGTGACATTTAATTATCAGTTATTTCATTTAACATAGTTTAACATCTTAATTTTGCCATTTTTCAATGTGTATACATTAATGAACGATATATGATATGAATAAAATGAATAATAAATGATTGCGTTCACATAAAGATAAGCTATAGAGAAAAAAGACGTCTCATCAAAGAAGTGTGGAAGAAGCCACCAGGAACAAAGGATGATTACCACAATCTGTCACGTCAACAACAAATCATCATTTTCCTACAAAGAACAAGACACAGGGAACAGGGCATTGCATGTGTTGAGCACATAGTCAGGAGGCAGAACACGTCATCCAACACAGCAACCTGTATGACAACATCAGGGACAAACTTTGGACTATGGAGACAGACTTGAACGCGACGCTGCACGGTCCATTGAATGAACTTATCAAGACCACAACGATCATAATTAAAACTGTTTTTTTTTTGTTTTTTTGTTTGTTTGTTTTTTCTTTGTGGCTTTGAAGTGGACGACAGGAGAAGAAGAAGAAGAATATAAATACAAACAAAAATAATTGTAGAAATATAATAGTTTAAGGAAAGGTTATTAAACTAATCATTATTGTCAAAAATTATAACAATAATGAATAATATAAAACACTATTACGACGACGACGACGACGAAGACGATGATGATGATGATGATGATGACGATGATGATGATGATAATGATGATGATGATGATGATGATGATGATGATGATGATGATGATGATGATGATGATGATGATGATGATGATAATGATGACAATAATAGCAACAACAACAACGACAATAAAATTTGTATACCTATTGAGCAACAATACATCCCATACTTCTAGTGACTTTCCATTCTAATACATCTGTTCAGTGTAACATCTGAACAATGAAACAAAACATAAATAACTTAAACACAAACTTAAACGTAAACTTCTCCAGAGATTGTGAATTTCTGACATTAAAAAGCAAATCATTCCAAATCAAAGGACCGGAAACGAAAAAAAAAAAACAACTTCATCTGCATTCAATTTTCTCTTGGGATCTCCAAAACTATTGCATCTTTTGATGACCATACATTTCAACAGGTGTTTGAATTATTTAACATGTTAAGGAATATTTGACATAAAAACAAACAAACAAATAAAAAATAAACAAATAGGATGCATAAAAAAGATAACATAATAGGTAAATAGACAGTCACTTCTACACCACTTATAAACAAATAAATAAACAAACAGCCAAAACACAGGTATGTGCATAAAACAGCAATGGAATAGGAAATTGGTAAAAGTAAAATATTGCTGAAATGATTGAAATGAGTCAAGTTCAATTCTTCAATGTTTAGTTAACAGACAAAACATGGGACAAAGGGAATGAAGAAACAAAGTACCAGTTAACATGATAGTTCTAGACATTGTCAATTTTTCTGCAATATGATTCTTTATTACATTCATTACACTTAAATGAGAGCTTTCCATGTCATCTGGATTCTTGATTATCAAAGGAGGAAGAGAAAAATAACTGAGTAAGAAGAAATTTTATCCTAGGTGAATCCATTGAATCCATTTATCATAACGACCATAAACTACATACCATATGTTATAACATTGGAAGTATAAATTCAATGTCAAAAATGAAAATATTATCTTCTCTATCAAAAGCTCAACGTGAACAAAAATTTGAAGAATTTGAGTAAAATAAAGATAAAGAAACAGTGCGAGACAACATAAAATTAACCACCCTACTGAAAAAATGAAAGGTGTAAGGATTTTATTAAATTTATTCCATGTCCAAAATGTAAAAGTAAATACTGGCCTAAAACATTGTAGATTTGATCTGGGCATTATTCTGGTCATTTGGCTTTGTTTCATCTCATACTTTGGTTTTTGTCTTTTAATAGACCACACATTTCGAAATGGAATGGGATTTTAAAGCTGGATCTAGATTGTTGTTGAGTTTCTTTTTTGTTCTGGGTTGGCATTTTGTGTGGAAATGAGATGAAAATTGTTGTGCCACTAAAGTGAGCTTTCCTTTGTTTTTTGGGGGTTTTTTTGTCTTCCAAACCTTGATCATGGGTTAGTGAGAAAAAGATATCCATTAAAATAAGAGAAACCTCTAAAATGTCGATGAAATAAAAACTCACCCATAATATCCAATTTTGTAATATATAGACTTATATCTGTATCCATAACTAGAAAATATTGAAAGTTGAGTCAGGAATTTTAAGATTCTTTACAAAGTAGATGCAAAAAGAAAGGGTGGAAAATTCCAAATTTTAAGCAAATACCACTGATGCCCCAAACTTGATTTACTAGTTTTCATTTAGGAAAAGAAAATGGCAAACAGGAAAGGGGACGAGGGGATTGGAAGAAAGAGAAAAGGAAATAGTACTTTGAGCTAACAAAGGAAGGCGCTAGGAATTTTAATTATTTATTATCATTAAACTAAAAAGAGAATGATGTAAGAGAAAAAGAAGGTTGAAAGTGACATTGCCAACAGCCAGTGGACTTAAAGGTGGCTGATGAGTACAACAAGCAAACAAGATAGACTGTTCAAAACATATACAGCACTTTCATCCACCAGACTTCTGGTATGTTTATAAGTTGTAAAAACAAAGGGTTTTTTTTTTACATACAAAGCTGTAGAATTATTGCTGCTTTTTTATTCAAGCTTATGATATTGACTCTCATAGAATGGCACAGAGAAGTGTCTCCCTATCCATTGCTGTCAGTTGATCTCTTCAACATGTAACCTCTTGAACTTCCGTGTGGAACAACACTCAGACTCCTGCCAATCTACCTCCTTATGTAGCTTTTGTTCCAGGTCCATCTTCTATATCCCGTCCCTATTTCCTTGCTAATCTCCCTTTTCGCTTTCAGAACATGCCTTTCAATCAATTCTTAACATTTGATTTACCTAAGTGCTAAGGCTTTAATCTTTTAATTTTAGCAAAATTGTTATTGACTCAATAAGTCAATTCTTGCTAGTACTTATCCACTGTTTGTTTTCTCTGTCCAAGGACTCTTAAAATTGTCCTGCAATATTTCATTTTGAAGACAGATAGAAAAGAAATTGTGTGGGAATGTACTTTCACATCCGACACAAATACAGAGCCACAATCAAGGAAGGGGAAAACAGAACAAGAAAAAGAACTATACTTAATCCTGCAAAATCTTACCCCGCTATCCCATGAAATCATAATGAAAAGCCACAGTGGAGAGCTCAATATGAATGTAAACAAAATGTAAACTTTATTAAACTTCGTTTTGTTTATATCCCATGAAATCAGTTAACAAATGAGTTATAAAATCTCTCAAAGTCAAAGGTAGCAAATTCTTGAAATGCAATGACAAAGATGTGGGAAAAGAGAAAACAGGTGTTTGGCACAAGTTTTGCACAAAGATATGAGAGAATGGACAATGGCCAACTGACACTAAAAGAGCAATTTTCATAACAAGGCCAAGGAAGGCATATTTTCAGTTCTGCTCCAAGAGCAGAACAATATTACCGATCAGTAGTGCAAATAAAATCCTGTTCATGGTCATTATGAACAGAGTTGAAAACAAAATGAAGGGAAAAATAAGTGATGATGCACAGTTCAAATGTTGAGATGGAAGCTGAAAGACTCCACTGCAATATCTTCACCCTCCAAGTGAATTTTCAACAGAAAAATATATGAATGACCCTTGGGTCTTCAACAGGCACTTAGACTTGACATGAACTGAAACATCCAAAAGGTCAACCTCATGAGAAATATTCAAACTATATCAACCAAGACAGGATAGGCCTAGGCAGCACAAGTCTGTGCAAATAATACAAGTGGGGAGTTGCCATCCTCATTCTTATCAAGCCATGTCAAAACCTTAAATATTGGGACCATGAGAAGCAAAATAAAGAGGAGGATGAGAAAGAAAGATGAGGAATCTCTTCAAAGAGGTCAGCAGTCAACTGGACTGTGAAACAACAGATTGGTTTGCCTCTTACAAAGGAGTGAGAAAAAGAAACAAATTGCCATCTAACCTCTTCAAACCATACACAGAAGAAAAAATGAGACATAGAAAACGACCCCTAGAACAGTGAATGCAATGGGCCATTAAATCAAGGACTGAACCTAAGAGGCTTGGGAATATGTTCATGGCACTATACTTATGGCCATGACATCAAGACAGCTTGCAATTCTTTATAAAGTCTACAGAGAACTACAGTGTGCAAAGTTAAAGAGTAGAACACAGACAAGATCAAAGAAGAGACTGTAATAAAAATAGAAGGGGAGGAATTAAGAATTAGACAGGGTGAACAGCCTTGACCACTGGTACATTGAAACCAAGAAACAAACAAATGACAGAACAACTATAGAAATAAGATTGGCAGTGGCAATAACAAATTAAGAAAAAAAGATAGAAATGATCTTATGTTTAAGTATACATTATGTATAAACACCAAGCTCAGAATCCTACAAAGTACTGTACATGGTTGGAATTTGGAGCATCCACAATCCAGATACCTGCAAGATCAATGTTTCAAAATGGAGTACTACAAAAGAATTCTTGAAAAATCCTGGACAAAGAAAACTTTTGAAAAAGAAGACTAAGAATAGTGTTTTATGGTTCAAACAAATATGCTTACCCTCTGTATGGTCCTGCTTGTGGTAATGACTTTTGCTGCCGGCCAGGGGAGACTGGTGGGGAATGAGAACAGGAAATGTTCAACCAAGATTTGAAATAACTTGTATTACAGATAAGGAATATAAAAAACGTAGGATTCTATAAAATTATTCACTTTGGTGACTTTTTTTTTTTTTTTTTGAGAACTGCCAAAGATTTTATTAAAGCATTCCCTTTGTTGAATGTTTCTGAGAACTGAAAATGCTGCAGTATCTAACATGAATATTTTGAAGACTTATTCCACTATGTAAATAGATAAAAAGAATAGAGAATTAATTAATTCAACTATAAATTAAAATCTTTCATATCGTCAAGCGTCTATCTTTTTGGCCTAAGTCAGACTTAGGCCAAAATGCAACTGACAGAATTTGATAAAATCCGCCAACAAGTTTTCCTACAAATCCCAAAATAACATTTTGGCCTGTGTTTCCTTGCAACTGTGAGACAGTTTTTATTGATTATCTCAAAACTAGCAAAAATGACTTAGGCCAAAAACGTAGCCGCTTGACGATATGCAGAAATAGATTTCGCTTAAAACTTGATTGTTGACTTTTTAACTTTCTAAAAGAAGTAGCACTAAATATTATCCACACTAAAAGCAAAGGTATTTAAAAGACACTTGGTTCTCCTTATTTCAAAAGAGAGTATCTAAAATATCTCATCTCATAATGGAAACATTTTCATTAAACAGTAACATACCAATATGACCTTTGGTTTGGCCAACTTTCCCAGGTTTACTTGCTATAGCGGGTATGCCTACAGGATGAATTTCCATTCAGTTGGTGATGAGTTTAAAGGAAAAATAAGACCAAACAAATTTTTGCCACAAACCCTCACTGACAGACATAAAAGGCGAAATGGAAAACAAGTGTGTTCATGAGATTGAAATGGAAAATGAGGGATGCTGGAAAAGGGTGCATCGGACAATGCAACAAAAAAAAATGAAAATTTTGAAAGTGAGAAATCAGAGTTTTTTGCAGTAGATTGTGCCAGATAAAAAAAAAACACATTAAAAACTAAAAAATAAAGATCATGGAAAAATCAAACAAAAATAAATAGATGCATGAAATATAAATGAGGAAATAATTATTCAGGGGTGGGTTGGATTTTTTTCATTGATTTGTTTTTGGTTTTCTAGGTGTATGACAATTACAAATTAGAAAACACTCAAATGTAAATTATCTCTCATGAAGTATGAGTCATTGAATAAGTATGTTGAAATGACAAATACACTCTACATGTATTTGTCTTTTCAACATGCGTATTCAATGACTCATACTCCAAAGATGAATTCTGATTGACTGTCAAATCTGTTTGTGTTAACAAGGATTTGATTTAAGAAGAGTTCATGTAAACTATGAATGATATTATGCATATATTCCCAAAGTTTAATGCTCTCAGCACTGTAGATATGTCCACTAAAATGGGGAGTACCATTTAATCATCGTATGTGTTAAAAGAGGGTTCATTCTCAAGAATGTAATGCTTGCCATTAATGTTTGGCACTGTCCATTACACATTAAATTAACCAGTTGAAAAGCTTGAGCAAGTCCTATGGTATTTTCAATTTATTGGATTGAAATTGTCTCATTGTTTTTTTAAGATTGTGTGGATTAAAATACAGTGCGCACCACTTAAATCGACATCGCTTCTTTCGACTTTTCCCTTATATCGACATGGCTTGTAAGGTCCGGTTTTTTCCCTCTTAACCATTACTAAGTTCCTTCCTCTATATCGACGCCCTGTCGCTCTTGAATCTGATATATCGACCTGTGAATGATCAAAGTTAGCAAGCTAAACGGACCAAAGGTTATTGCAGACAAAGAGATACCCCCTCCCCCCCTCCCACTCCCATCTTCTCTCTTACCCACACCTTCAACAAAGTTTACCCATGCCTTCCATTCCCACTGTCACAGTCACATTCTTCTAGGCCCAGATTAGACAGGTTAGATGGCAAGGAACTTAGGA
>JBCHJU010126533.1:0-10487 GCA_039654505.1 Plocamopherus imperialis | reverse complement strand
ATGGGAGGACAACATAAAAGAATGGACAGGCCTCACATTTGCTAGCTCACAGCGCGCTGCAGAAGACCGAAAACATTGGAGGGGGATCATCCGTTCGTCGACGAAGTGGTGCCTCAACAACCCACACCCGAGTTAAGAGATCAGTTCACATTCACAGTTCACATACTGGCATGGGCACGATTTAACTCTTTGATTGCTTCATTTTAAGACAATATTATATTATGGCAAGGGCAGGATTTAACTCTTTGACTACTTAATTTAAAGTCGATATTATGTTAGCATGGGCACGATTTAACTCTAAGTCTACGACGTGCCCATATTTATACCGGGGTGAGCCAGTGCTAGACGTTCGTGTCCATTATTAGAAGGGCAAATTGTAGTCTAGGGGTTAAATCGTGCTCATGCCGTTATTCAATGAGAATAATGCAATGCATTGTATTAGTATTAGTAGATACATTAGTGATACTCCATCTTACTTCTTTTTAAATAATTTGATACCTATGTTTGTTCCATGATTTTTGTCAACCACGAAAGCAATTTTCCCTCTGGGACAATAAAGATCATTATTATTATTATTTCTATTATTATAATTATTATTATAATAGTGAGAAGAGAAAAGGGAAAAGAATCCAATATTGTATTGACCACAAGGCAATGCTCTACAATACAGATATCTTAGTATAGAAAGAAAACTGATGCTGCCAATCAAAAGAGCAAATTAACCCATTCCCACTTAGATCGACTGCTATCGACCACAGCAAGACCCTTATCCTGTACCTACATCGACCGTAATCGACCGATGGCAACAGATTGCCGTTCGCTTGCTCGAACTTTTAATATCGCCTACTTTCGGTACTAATAAATACCGGAAATCTCGTCAGAAACTATAATACAATGTGATTTCCTGGTAGATGAGATTTCAAGCTTCTTCCGGATGTTTTTACTTTCGATTTAGCGCTTCTGATAGTCACAAGGCCGTCGTTTGAAGTTTAAGACGATTTTCCTCAAAATTTTGCTAAGTTTTCGGCCGATCGTGATGGGCGACCCGTTGAATCGCTTTGCGCATTGTTTAAAACACCGATTTTCATAGTTTAGACTATAAATCAGACATTGGGGATGCAATTGAAGAAGAAAGAATGCCTAGTCACAGTGATGAGTCGAACAGAGATCTACGGCAGATCTACATCGCGATGTGACGGGAGGAAGATGTCGGATGAAAGACGGGGAAAGAAACGAAGAGGGGCAGTCAATGATGGATGTTGGATTGAGGAGTTGTAATTATAGTTGTAGTGATTTTACACACCAAGAAAACAAATGGGAATAAAAATTAAACCATAGAGGTTTCTTTTACTGTTTATTTCCATGTTTTGTCTTGTATTGCTGTTGTGTTTTAGCAGGTTGAAAGTGATGTGGTCCATTTGTGTGCGGGATTATGTCCCTTCTTTTAGGGTATGGCAGTCGACTCTGCTGCAGGGGCTTAGGTGGGATTGAGTTAAACATGTAAATATTGTCTGATAATAAAACTGCAAAATGATATGCTACAGTTTTTGACTGAAAGTTCAAAAGTATTCAAGTTATCATTCAAAGTCGTTTATGAATTTTTTTTTATCCTTTTCTTGTCAAAAAAACCCATCAAGATTTTATTAAATAAAAAAAAAAAAAATTTAAATATATTACCAGAGCAAACTGTTCTTGATCTGAATTTCTAGATCTCAAATCAATTAATCGTGGCGGGAACATTTTCTAACTTTTTCAAAGTCACACAAGAAGACTTTGATAGTGACAAAAATATAACATAAAATCACGTCATAAAAAAAAAAATCCCAAAAAAGTATCAGAAAAGAAAAAGAAGGAAAAGCCTTTTACAAACACAAGAAAACCCACCTGCTGAATTCAGCATCCGATGCAAGACTTTTGGCATAAGAAGACTGCGGGACGAAGCCTCCGGAACATTCAATGGAACTGCCCAGAGAATTGTACAGCGAGTCAGGACCCTGAAAACAAAGGAGATGGACATTCATATACAAACTTTTGATAACATGTAACGCAATCATTTGTGACGCATTTTGCTACTACTTTTTTTTTTTTCACTTCCCAGATTCCTTTCTTCTTTATTTTATTTTATTTATTTTATTTTATTTTTCTGTGTGCAACTGCAATCTTTTTACTTTGCCACAATCGACAAAAACAGTTGGGTTTTTTTGTTGTTGATGTTTTTTACCCTTGTCTATTTTTCTTGTAAAAAAAATTTCCAAACATTTAATTTCAGCCCATTATCTTAGAAAAGTTGTGACTTTAAATAATAACAATACAGTAGTTTACCGCCTATTAGTCCTCGGGCTGCTAATAGTCCACTTTTTGGACCAAACCTAATTTTCTGCTATATAAATAAATCCTCTAATAGACCGCTCGGAAATCCTTAGTGCCGGCTTCTATTCTGACACACCAGATCTACCAACATTTTCCGGGTTTTATGAGGCGGACTAGGCCAAAAGTCAAAGAGTAAATGGCCTATTCCAAGGCCATCTTGGTATACTATAACGACGGCCTTGCCTTTTGTCCTCTCCCTGCAAAATAAAACAATGTACCGGTACACTGTTTGGCATAGGCAAGGCGATGTGCATACATGTAATAAGACGTCATCACAAACATACTGTCTGTCACCTATGGTCCAACTGCTACAGTCAAAGCCAATCAGGTGTCGCCATCTCTTCCAGGTTAACAACACCTTTGAAAACGTGCAAAGCACCTGGTTGTCCAGACCAGGCCTTGCGCAACGACATGATAAGTTTTCCATTGTGGAGGTAGTCTGTTCTAACATTTTTTTATGTCGGCACCGATTAGACATCACATGTATCCGTTGACATTTAACCTCAGGCATTTCAGATTGTCTCAAATGAATTAAAACAATGAAAACAAAATGAAAAGAAAAATCATGTGATGACGATTAATGCAGTGTGTCCTGGTGGAAACACGTCTGGTGATAACGGTAGATAGACAAATAAATTGACCCTTGATTATGTGTTGCATGGTCAGCTGATTTGCGACCGGCAAATAATCCTTTCGGTCTAATGGTCTGTTCCGGCTAATAGTCCGTTTTTGCTGCTTCCCATGGACTGGACTAATAGGCGGTAACTACTGTAATAATAATAGTAATAATAGTAATAGTAATAATAATAATAATAATAATGATAATAATAGTAATAATAATAATAATGATAATAATAATGATAATAATACTAATAATATTAATAACAAAGTGGATTTTTACATGGTGCCAATTCCATTTATAAAGCTCAATGGTGCTTTACAATGTATACAAATACAATAAATATATTAGAAGATTAAAAATCATAATACACGTATAGTCACTTTACATGAATACATAAATCAATCAATAGATAAGCAAACAAGTAAAGAGATGAAACTTAATGGAAAGATAAACAAAACACAGACAGACAACGATCCTCATTTTTGCATTGCCATTGACTTTTGCTATTATTGTGGCCACCTTCAAATGACAATGTGTGAGATTTAAATTACAATCTTGAAAGCGAGAGACATGTCATTTTTTAATTTTCTTTTTTTTTTTTTTGCAAGTCTCACAACATTTTCGTGAGGTTTTGTCACGTCCGAATGAACAGAGAGAAAACTCACTTCCTTGCTGTTCCCTTTTGACGTTGACGGCAGGACTGGTGGGCTGAATGAAACGTCCTGAGTATAGGGGGTAAGAGCAGATAAATCACTATCACCATCTTCCGTTACGTTGAAGGGGACCCTGTCCCTCGTAGGCCCCATGTCAACCCCAGTCGACCACTGAGTCTGGTACAGAGGAGGATCCTCATACACTGGAACAATAAAAAAAAAAAAAAACCCATTGAATGAGAATAATAATAATAATAATAATAATAATAATAATAATAATAATAATTTTATAACAATAATCATACTATAAAGGAGCTAATGTCAGAGGTATACAATTTTTTGTAGGACGTTCATAAAATCCAAAAACATATGGATGTGATAATACTACCTGTGCGATTTTACGTGGGCATATTTTTAAATCCCAACAAAGCGTGATTCATTTACAAAACATCATTTAAAAATCCTTATTTGAGCACTATTATACAGGGCGAAACAAAACGTTAAAATTGAGTGGACATTTTTAATTAACGAATCACATAGTTGCTTCCTTCCGCTTGGCTATCAAACAACTTCCGAGGTAGCTTCAAATCTCGATATCTAGGCTAATCTGTACAATTTGCACCATGTGAAACAAAGTGGGTGGGAGGCGGGAGAGTCTCAAACACAAAGAAAGTAATAAATCTAAAATTAGAAGGAAGGGTTCATTCTAGGCTTCCAAAAGTACATGTATTTTTTTAAGCCTAGGGCTCATTATAACGTGTTTGCAGCAAGTGTGGTTAACTTGGTGTGGGTGTTGTTGCAAATTATCATAATGTGTAGCTTAATTCTAAATTCCCATCGTAGAGGCATCACCTTGCTAGTAATAATAATAATAATAATAATAATAATATAAAAAATAATAATAATAATAATAAATAATAACACTTTATTTCACCCTACATGGGGAAATTTCATTCAGACATGTCTTGTCTTGTACATTGAGATTAATACATTTTTAAATGTCTTGTTTTAAAATTCATTCAATTCAATTCAATTCATTCCTAAAGAGGGTAATCAATTTGCAGACATGTAGCATTATTAAAAAATAAATATTATTCATAAATATAAAGGTATATATAGAGTACATATACAGCCAAGACAAATTATTTGAATGAGAACACTAAAAACGAAGTTATCACAATATCTATGTTCTTAAATACAATGTGAGCCAAAACAACAGTGAAAAAGATATCAATATTAAGGGCCAATTTGATTAAGGTATAGCCCAGTACATCCAAAGAGGACGATCTCAGGTTAAGGGCCAATAAATAGTTAAAAGTTTCATAATTTCAAGATAACACAATAAAAAAAAGAAATAAATGGCTTACACATAAATAATTAAAAAAAGAAGTTTCAAAAACGAATATTTTAAAAGTTCAATTTTTTTTCCCCTTCTAACAAATTATGCCAACACAAAAGTTTTACAACTTCAAGAGAAGGGTAAACAAACTTAAATTAAAATTAAAAGATTTGTCAGTAAAGACAAAAACTGAAATAAAAACAGAACCTAGTATTGATGGGTGGATATTTTCACTACAACAACTTACTGAACACATCCAGGGATCGAGTTGACCGCGTGGCCACAAACATGTCCGAGACCAGCTTGGGCATCGCCTCCCTTTTCCTCATGTTGTTCCCAAGGACGGTTTTCAGCCCGTCAAAGCCCCCCTTGGCACTGTCGGCGCGGTAGACCTGAGCCATGGGGTCGAGAAAGGTCGGCTCCTCCTGGAGGTGCGATATGATCTCCTTCTTGCGCGACGTCAAATCCTCCAGGCTTATTTTCTGTGCACAAAGAGAACAGACAGATACGATGAGGACGGGACGTGCCAAAACAAACAAAAAAAAAAAAAAATTTTTTTTACATCCGCCTAACGAACTGCAGGTGATTTTAAGTGGTTCCTCTCACTATTACGACTCGTTACACTTGATTCCTAAAATTTCCTGTAGAGAAGTTTGAAAATTGTCAAGTTACAGGGAAGAAAAGACAAAAGTGGAAAAACTCCCAACAAAAAAATCCAAATCCACAAAAAATTACTCAAGCACCATACAATTGTTATGATACGAAATTCAATTATGGGAAATACACAGATGGAGGAGGGATGAGCAAGGCATATGAAGCTGAACGATGATGACGATGATTCATGAGGAGTATAGAATGGAATGAGTTGAAGTTGAAATGAATTTATCCATAATTTAAAATCCACCCCAGGCACAAACAGCAGCGCTCTTGGGTTTGAGGAGAATGCAGGTGAAAGAACACTAAAGAAAAGCAAAAAAAAAAAAAACAACAAAAAAACAAAACAAAACAAAAAAAAAAAAAATAATTTTTGATAAATAAATAAATAAAATTAATAAGTAGAAACTGTGTATTAAAGAAACAGCTACAAATGATAAAAAGAAGTAGCAATCTACATTTAGGCTTCCACTAACCATCTAGCCATATTCAACTACCACAGAAGTAAGCTTTGTTTTTGGTTTGTTTGTTTTTTTTTTGTCCACAAAACCCTGAAGTTACAAAAATATAAAAAGATATATATGTATATATACATATAATATATACATATTTATATGAGAATCTAACAAAGATGGCAAATATCATTATGTGAGTTTAAAAAAAAAAAAAAAAAAAAAAAAAAGAGAAAATGCATAACTCTCGCGCCTTTGTTTTCATTCAGTAGTGAATTAGGGTTGCACAAAAATATGCCCTTCTTTCAGGTAAAAGAAAAAAAAATTAATAATAAAAAAAAAAATCTTAAGAAATCAATTTAAAAAAATAACACAAAATATTTTAAACAAAAAGAAAGACAAATATTAATAGCATATGTAAAATTGAGAAGGTAAATGTTAGATACAATGGGAGGAAAGAAGGGAAAAAAAAAGGACAAAAAACAAACACAAAACAAAAGAAAAAGCATTACAATTTCATTTCATTTTATATTAAAACAATGATTTAACAAACTATAGCACAACTTTGAGAGAGACAAAAAGAAGAAGAAAAAAAAAGCGAGGAAGTAGTTAAAGACAAAAGACAAAAATAAAAACAAAAATAAATAAAATAAATAAAAAAAAAAAAAGAGGAAAGAAAGATGAAAAATTTTCCTACAAGGGTAAAACAAAATACCTGCGTCATCAAAAACCCTTTAGAGCAACAATGAATGCCCCACTTTTGTCCATAACCGTAGCTCACCCATGCGCTGCAACTTTGGCAGACAGGCTGTTTTTCAGCGGAGTGCACACTCTGAAAGATTCTAAAACACCACCCCGCCTTTTGCAAGGGGTGGGCGATGACCCGACACAAAGCATCCCTACCTAAATATCTCCCCCCATCCCCGACACATCCTTTCAGATGGCGGAGGTATACCTCAAACATGACTAGGTTTGTAATGGGACTTCTGACGGGCCCCAGACAGGCTAGGCTGCCCATGAAGTCCATTACCGAAGGCAAGACTAGCATTGAAAAGGACATCTCCATGGTATCGTTAAACATAAAAAAAACATGGCCACCCAAATGCTCTGCAGAAAATGGCTCTCGTAGGTCAAAACAATAAAAAATGCCACTTTGAGACTCAATTTTTTTGTTGGTTTTTTTTTTTTGTTTCTTCCTTTTAAATATTTTTCTAGAAAAGGTTATGAAAAAGTTTGCAAGTGGTATTTAAAAAAAAAAAAAAAAAAAAAAAAAGTAGCATTAAAACGTTTGACAGTGGCTGAAAAAGAAGAAAAGCTGCCAGTCAAGATGAGTTCATTTTCCATTGGTCAAAATGACTTACAGTATAATAAAAAAAATTATTTCGTAATTTTGCAGCTTTTTTCTTTCATTTTCATAAACTCTGGAGGCACCAGTCTGAATCTCTCACCCAGAGCATTTGGGTGGCCATTTTATACATGATTATAATTACATACAAACACATATATATATATCCATATATACATACAATTTAAAAGCATATTACAAATCTATGCAAAATAAAACAATGGATCTTTCTTAAAAGTACAGGAAAAGAAGTTGCAGTGAAAGAACAGACGTAGGTCACAGACAGAATTCAAGACAGTCAAGTGGAAAAACAGGAGATGAGATCAAAATTTCGTTACATTGAGAATCTGATTGGGTTCTTGGCAAAATAAGAATAAGATCTAAATAGAGCATCATGCCATTAAAGTAGTTTTATTTATTTCTACCATGTCAAGCCGTCAAGGTATTTGTACGCACACAAAGCCACCAAAACGGCTCATAAAAGCCTTTAAACCCATCAACAACTTTACTAACCACAGAGTCAGTTGGAAAGAAAACAAACAGTCGACTACGCTTGTAGTGATGTCTTTGGGGGACCAGAAAAAAGATCGCTACAACCGTTTGAAGAGTTTGTGTTACATCGGTGTCCGTTCCAGGAGATAGGATCGCGACATCCGAAAATCCCTGCAACCCACTTCGCCACAAGTGGAGTCGACTGTGCATACAAAATACTGGGACCCAAATTTCTGGCGTTCCGTTTAATACATACCTCAAGGGCACATTTGATTCGCCCCTTTTTCAAGAGAGCGGCTCCCTGAGAACATTATCAATTAAAAACGGAAGTTGTCATTTGAATAGGCCACTTAAACTTTTTTAAAGATTTCCACTTACAGTGTCAAATATAAAAAAAAAAAAAAAAAAAAAAAAAAAATCAACCAACTGTTGGATCTCCCTCCTCGTTGCCCACTCCCTTCCACGTCTCCATATATTTTTTTTCCACGCATAATACAGCCTAAAAAAAAAAGTGGGGAGGTGGGTGGAGGTGGGTGGGGGGCATTTTAGAAATGAACTTTTACAAGGCCAAGCTTTGGTGTTTGGTGCGGGCAAATACGTCTGTGGCCGGCCTGATACACAATGGGAGTGGTAAAATCTATACTCACCTATCAAACCATGTTTCTAATGACATAAAAAAATGTATAGCAAATCTGGCACCAAAGCATGACTTGCAACACTAAACCTGACCATACATCGGATGTGATCTCTTGACAGTAGCAGGAGGAGCACCATGAGGATACGACGAGTTATCATCCCCTGAATTTTTTTTTTCTTTTTTTTTCCGTCTTTTTTTTTCCTCGAAACAGCTGGTTGGTTGAAGGATAGTTTACCTTGATACATCTCTTATAAAATTTGTGGATGAATCAACCACTCAGGGTCTGATATGTAATATAGTTACGGTCAGCATATACAATGGCCGCTTACAAATTTCCCACATCGCGAATGCTGAAATGATTTATTCCTTGTACGGATCATAAAAAAAACCCAAACAATTAAACCCATCACCTAGTTAAATCAGAGATGGCACATTCCAAGAAAACAAAAAACGAAAGTTTAGTGTTGACTCGACACTCAGGGCAATCTTCAACAAATTGACTGTAAAAAGCATATCGCACTCCTTTTTTTTGTGTGTGTAAATGCTAGAGCAAAACAAACCGCAAAAATTTGACAAAATAATTGGAAAGGCAAGCAGAATTTCAAACAAGGTACTTGACAGGTTTGAATTCTTATATGCCAGGGAATGTATTGACAAAATGCGAGAGGCAAGGAGATGGAATTGTCAAATCCACTTTCAAAACAAGTTAAACGGTTGATCCACACAAGAAAACATTTTCATTTTGATATCTAAAAGGGAGAGGTATGAAAATCATTCATGTCAGATATTTGCTCTTAAAAAATGAAATGCAATCTACGCAAAATCTAGCATTGTCCAAGCCATCACTATGTGTTATCCCATTGTCAATAGTGTGGACAAAGTCTAGCATTGTCTAGCCAATCAATACATGTATGGCCATCATGTATTGTGTTGTTAAGGCTGTATTTGCCACTCGGTTATTTGCTTTGCTTTTGGTCTATGACATGATTGCTGTATAAATCTTGCTTCATATGAATGATAACTTGGCACGAATATGACCAGTATTATGTGTGTAAATGCTGTTATATATTCATTTATTTATTTATATGCTGTTGCACACATATAAAATTTCAGAAATGAATGGAAATCCTAATTTATCTGATCCCTTTCTTGAAACTTCAAATGAGGCAAGACCTCTCTCCCATTACTAAGTTTGCAAATTCCAAAGTTATAAAAGTTGAACTCTTCCATTTTGTGAGAACCACAGGATCATTGATTTTTCCTTGACTCATTAGTAATTTGAGGCCAAAAAACATTGAATCATACACTTTTCCTTGGCCATCTACATAAACACTTCCATAAGCGTTAATCACAGACTGACAAAAATCCCTCAGCCATTTTCACAAACTTCAATAAAAGACTGACAAAAATCCCTTAGCCATTTTCACAAACGTCAATAACAGACTGACAAAAATCCCTCAAGTCAGGCAGTCAGGCAACAAAAGCTATTGTAAATAACATGAAGGATGATACACAGTTTTTCCTGGCCTGACAGACAGCCAGCCACACATGAATTTAGAACACTAGACATCAAAGTCTTCCCCTTGCCATTGCTGGGGGATCTTGATCAGATCTCTGCACTGTAAACCAGTCAAGATACAGCCAACAGCTTCTCCATTCATTAACAAAGCACTCACTCGACTCGCACCGTTTTTTTTATCTTTCCTTCTTATTTTTATTTTTACATGCAACAAAAGAATAACAAATTAAAATGTACATTACAGCATTGAAAAAAAAAAACAACAACAAACGAACCACGAAATAAAAAAAAATACCAAAAAGAACCCCCAACAACAACAAAAATTAACATTATCATCTCATATTTATACCAAAAGTAAATTTCAATCATTATTCATGAAGCATATATGTGGCCTGTGTATATAT
>JBCHJU010126532.1:0-12487 GCA_039654505.1 Plocamopherus imperialis | reverse complement strand
AAAACCAAAAACGAGGTCGACCCCCTCCCCCCCCCCCCCCCCCCCCACACACACAAACAACAAAACAAACAAAAACAAAACTGTTCTCTAGATAACAAAAACAGCAATTGACGACGACAATTAATACTACATAATCCCTACTACCATAATTAACTTCAATCTTTTATTTTTAAATCCACCTCACTGATCCCTATAATACATTGTAAAGTGGGGATGGAAATGAATGTAGCCTGCACTCCCTTGAACTCCTTGGTGTGCTGGCTGATTGTCGCTCTTGGCAAGTATATACCTGGTGAATAATACATGTATTAAGAGAAAATTATGACGCATTAATTTACACGAGAGAGAACATGAAACTGAAAGTGATTACCAAAGTAGCGATACAGTGATGTTATTCCCGTCATTAAAAAAAAGAAAAGAAAAAAGCAACAGAAAAAAAACGAAAACAAAAATTAAAACAAAAATGGTTACCAAATTAATGATGCAGTGAATTCACCTCATAAAAACAAATAAACCGTCCACAAAAACACACAGAAATAAAAATCACTCTTCTAGTGATGTAGTGGGATTATCCGAATCACTTAAGAAAAAAAAAGAAAGAAAGAAAAACTCTAAACAATCATAAACCAAACAAAGACCCCCAACAAAACACAACGAATAAAAAGTATAATCCTCTCCCTCATCCCCTGAAAAACAGTAAAAATTGAACAAGAAATAGAAACAAAAACAGGTCCATAAGCAAAAACAAAAGAGATAGAAACAAGCGCAAACAAAGTAAAAAAAACAAACAAACAACAACAAAAGAAAAACAACAACAAAACAATTAAACAAACAAAGCAAAAACAAATTGCCTTAAAAACAAAAACAAAAGCAGCTCTGATGATTATCAGGCAGCAATTGACGATGACGATGACAACAACAGATACTACTACTACTTCTACAACTACAATCAATATTTTATTTCAAAACACACCTCAGAAACCAATCCAATGCCATGTCCAGTGGGGATGGAGGTACGTCATGTAATAACAGCCCCTGGCTGATTTGCATTCTTGTCAAGCGCCTGGTGATTAGCAAAAATGACATGGCATGATTCGACAACGCTTCCTAGTTAGTGAAACGGTGATATTATTTGACTCATTACAACAGCAATAACAACAACAAAATCACCACCACCACCAACAACAACAACAACAATATAACAACAATAATAACAACAACAACAATAATAACAAAACAATACCGAAAATGTGAAAAACACACAAGTAAAACAAATGAATGATAGCAAGAAATAAAAACAACACCAAACAACAACAACAACAACAACAACAAAAAAAAAAAAAAAAGAAAAACCACAAAAAACAAAAAACAACAAAAACTCAACAAAAACATAAAACAATAATAAAATAAATGAAGTGCTCAGTCTAAGGCATCCGTTCTGTTGACCCACAGCAACTTGATCAGAATCTTAATCTGAAGCACACGTCTTTGGAACAGCGAACATCAGTCGGTAAGAATGCAAAATGTAGGTATGTAACTCAACATATCCTCAGCTTGTTGCCAGAATGACGTTACTCCGTCGACGCCGTTCTCAAATTGTCTGAAAATATAAAGAGTGTAGAGAAATCACTGGAAAACTAAAACCAGTTGGAATTCAATACATGTCCACGCGTCAATGCTGATTTATCCTAAGTCACAAAACAAAGAACATTGAAGAGGAAAAAGGTGAAAAAGACTAAAGATAAAATCAAGAGTACACCATCCCTTCCCATTGGTCCAAGTTATCTTACATCACTTCAACCAAATGCCAGCAGAATGCCAATGGCCTTGCTGTCGTTCTGGCCAAATACCTTGCAAGACCGACACCCAGCCAGCTTCCACAAGTCTTTTGACGCAAGCCAGAAAGGTTCCTCATCCACAGACACACAATGCCTGTCCCCCCCCCCCCACCTTTCGACAACCCCCAAAGACCACGACCCAACCACCCCATGCCACCCCCGTGACCGACGATGACCCAAACGATTACTCCACCAAGATCACCGGCAAACTCACGACACCAGACAGCGATGCTCGACGTGTTCCGGTTTGTTCACCAATGACCGCAGCACCTCAACAACATCTGACAACCGCGATACTATTGGAACTACCGTACGCTGGATATATATACACGTCAACAGCAAATATGTCCTGAAATTTAAATCTCTAAATCTCTATATGCATCCCTATATCTTTGTTTCTAAAATGCCACTTAATCAAGTCACGTCAAATTTAAAAGTTGCTTTTGTGTTTTTACCAGAGTTTTGCCACTTCAAAAGTAGGCATAGTCCATTACTACCTACGTCGCAATTGAAAATTCAAACATCTGTTTCCTCGACCTGATGTGTATGTACAAGGATGATATGTGTACTCAACTGCCAATTTAATAGCTAAACATGACTGAATGACATGTTAAATAGAACACAAGCGCTACTAAATTTCATGGCCACAAGTCTTTTGTTTGTTTGTTTGTTTTTGTTTTTGTTTTTTCAGATTAGTCAATAGCATCGGAGAGGCTACAACTAATTTCAGTAAATCATCATCTCAGAAAGTCAGTACCCTTTTTACAATCTTTCTTTGATCTTCAGAAGAGAATGATAGATTCAAATATATCTTACAGCATCATATGTACATGGTGTAAGGTGATGCAATTGTGATGATTTTTGTACACGCTTTGAATCCTAATGAACTTGACTCTCATACAAAAAAAAAATTTCAACGTTAATCAAATTGATTGGGAATCAGTGCAAGACAAAAATACAATTTCAAAACTAAATATGACCTGCGGATGACTGACGGATGGCATCGTGGTTAACTGAATACACAAAGGTCAACTCTAAAATCGGTCAGGTTTCAGTGCATACAGACATCTGGAGGATGAATGAAGGTGTCTTTCGTTCTTGCATTAGAGAATGCAAAGAAAGAATAGGGTTTGTTGAAGTTTTTTTTTGTTTGGATTGTTATTTGATTCTTTTATTTTTTATTTTTTGCATGTTTATTTGTTTGTTTGTTCGTTCGTGTTTGACCATGCTTCCGGCCACAGAGGCTTCAAGCCAGTGAAAATAACTATGTCATTGTGTTGGTTGGAAGAGTTTTGAACATTACAAGGGAAATTAGACAAATACTGGAAAGAAACCAAAATCTGTTACAGTATATAACTACTGACAGCAGATCACCACCGAGGATGAATATGTAAATATGACACTGTATGCTGATGAGAGAATATTACCATAGCTGTCGTTTCAAGCATGTGGCTTGTATGGTAAAAGTTATCGGCTAAGTATTCAACATTTCATTCATTCTACTATGAAGAATCGAGAAAGAGATATGAAAGTAATGGTCTATATTTTGGATTTAAGAATATTAGTTTTTTTCAACATGTGTGTGGTGTTCATACTCATACGCCCTGCAAACAAAATTATGAGCTCATCTGTTTCTGTTCTCATGAATTTGTACATGTATGTATTAAAAAAAAATTATTTTTAAACCAAATTAGAGTGTCCTTCTCCTCCATGAATTTTTATCAACCGGAGATGTATAATACATTACAAAAATATTCAAATTAAAAATGAATTAACTTGTTGAATGACATGTGTTCACCAGCCGTCGATTCTGGCCATATCTCCGCCACCAACAGACATGTATTTGTTCTTCAGTAAATCAGACTGTTCACGAACAAATATAAAGCTGCCCCAAGTACAACAGCGCACAAGCTTAGATTCTCTTACCTAGAGAAATCGCCTGGCCTTCAGCCTAACTCGTTTGGCCCATCTTTTGCAATCAACAGATGAAAATCTTCACACATAAGACCAAAGAAAAAGGTAACCGAAAAGGGAAGATAGAACCATATCAAAAATGGTTTACACAGTGACATAAAAAAAATCCCCCAACAAACAACTTAAGTATGTGGATCTCTTCGGTTCCAAAAACAGTATGCAATTAAAGTTTCAAACCAGGAGACCACTTACGCATTGGTTGCCTAAGAAGGGTAAAAGAAAAAAGGTCAAGGTGAAATGCAAACAAAAATATTTTCCATGGTACGATCCAGTTTTCATCGGACATGTTCTTGGCAATACAACAATCAACGGAAAAGGAATGGATATCTATATAATCGTGAGATAGATGCATAGTCAGCATTCCAGACCTGAAAGAAATGGAAATACATGTAATAGAAAGGGCCTAGGTATACTGAAATATAATTATGCTATTGTGCCATACACTCCTATCATAAAACTTGTGTGCATTGGAACACTGAGATTTGCAGGTGCGTGAAACATTAAGGTAAAAGGTATACATTAAACGCTATATCTGGACTGAATAAACCGATGTAAGTGATCGTAAAATAATAATAGACAAACTGATAAGATATGAAAGAGTTTCATTTGTTTGTTTTTGTTTTGTTTTTTTTTTGTCTAGTGTTAGATGACAATTCATCAAATTTGGAAGTCTGCAAGATTGCTTACTTAGTTACTCTGCCATAGATTCTATCTTTGTAAGTCAGATTTTAATTTAAAATCAGACCTCCGTATTTATCATCATAATGTTATGAGTCATAATATGAGCATTTTGAAACGTTTGAACTTACAGGAGGAATCATATTTATGGTATCATGGACGACGAGTGATAGAGTAAATGACATTAAAAAAAAAATGATGGGTTTATCAAATGACAATAGAACAGTTAAGTTATGGGGGTACATGATGGCATAAAACCAATGAAAAGACAACATTCAGTATCATCAGGCCCTGCAGGACTTTCACACCTGAAACAAAATGAACGCTGTGGCTCCTGGCACTGGGCCTACCACCAGTAATCTAAATTCTGGTCCTAGAAGGACATGGCCGTTAAGACCCAATCAACCAAAACCAGCCCATTCGGGAGTCAAGCCTTGTCCTGGAAGGAAATGGCCATTAAGACCCAATCCACAAGAACCACTCTATTCGAATCATCTCTAGTCCTGAAGTAAATGGCCATTAAGACCCAATCCGCCAGAGCGAGAATATCCTGGAGTCGACTCTTTTTCTGAGAGATCACATTTGATAAGGCCCAATACTAAAAACCAAAGCGCAACGTTATTGTTTTTTTCTATACCTATTTCAGGCGGAGGTTGGGGTGAGGCGGGTGTATTTATGTGCACCATATGTACGACCAAGTTTGAGGGTATAGTACTATCACTGTGTAAGATTGGTTCATTTGAATTCAATGGTAAAGAAAATTGATTTATGACATTCTATCCTTCTGGCTTCATTCTATACTTCATTAAATGCTTGTATGTCTCATTGATTACAGCTGGAGTGTGTTTTAATTTTTGTCAATTTTTGTCATCATCCTATACGCAAAAGCTCATTTACACGTCACGATTTACCAGTCCGAGATATGACACGAAATGTATTAATGTCCAAACACAAAGAATATGAAGTTTGTACAGAACAACCCACAATATACAACAAAAGTCAAAAGAACGTGGAGGATGGATAATCCAGCATGGTACTTTTATACCGAATATTTACAAGGTTAACAAGCATTTTGACATGAATTTCGCTGAAAGCAAAACAATTGGAAAAGAAATCAAAACCAAACAAAAACATAAGAAACAAATAGAAACCCCAAAACAATCCACAACCGCGGGAAGATAGGCGTGGGGTTATGAAAAACAAAGTAGAAAAGTAGACATTGAAGATGTTGTTGGGAAAGACAATACAGCATCGACCTGCTTGCAGTCTTTGTAAGACCAAGTCGACTAAACCAGATGGCAATAAACCCATAAGAGTAAAACACATTCATCTTCTTTGAATGTTGCTACCACTTGAACAGTTAGTGAGATATTGAACGCAGAAATTATTATGAAAAAATTCTTCTCTGTACCATGGACAAAGAACAACATTAACAAGACCAAGGCAGCATCAAAGTTAATATTTGATTGATTGGTCAATGTATTCAGAGTTCAAAGATAATCATAAAGCAGACATCGACGACACCAATAAGTACCGGTAAAATGATTGATTGGTCAATGTTGTGAGTAAACGTATATCCGGTCTATAAAAGCAGAAAAATGGCACAGGTTCAAAAGTAACATTATTGCTTGATGCATTGAGTGGGCCATGTCTGTTCACCATAACAAACTTACCCCATAACAGACTGAGGCGGCATCGATTGGCTTATCAATAAATGGTAAAAAGGAATTTTATTTTTATTGACAGTGTTGATCGTTCCCGAAGACTGCCCTCTGACCAAATAATAATATATGCCTATCAACAATAGAAATTGTCGACGCATATTGTGATGCAGTGAAGGTAGTGAGTTAGGCCCAATTGGACGTTTGCAGTGAGGATGGGTAAGTGAGCACCATAAGTGAACGGAGGAGGAATCCGGCGGAGACGTCAATGTTGGATTGAGGTTGCCATGAAGCAAAGAGGGAAGGCCCCAAACGCAGTGCTTCAAGATTCCTATCTCTTTCTTATCTCCTTCTCACCGAGAGACCGGGAGACCTATAATAAGGCTCATTTGCGCACGCAGTGCATTCCCCTCACTTTTAAAATGCCTGTACAGCCGACAAAGAATCGGCATAGATAACATAGTTTTTGCTGTTATCTTGGCAGTTGATAGTGATTAAAGCCATAGAAATTCATTTAGTTCATCATTGAATTTCAAGGTTTTTTCCTTCAATCGCATCTGACAAGATTTGTCATGGTTTTAGGGTGGTATACTGCAGCTCCTGTTTTTTCTTCTTGTTTAGATCAATCTGTGTAAATTTCTTGAAAGTTTCGATATTGTTCTTTCAGGTCAAGAAATTCTTCTTGATAAATAATGTTATTGGTTTCGCCTTTTTTCATTTTTTTCTAACGATAGATTAATCGAAATGGCGGTTTGTTTCCATGGTGGTGGTATATCCTGTTTTCTTTGATCTGTGGCTGATAGACGAATGTCTGACTGAGAGACATGGTTTTCGGGATTTTTCAAAATTTTTGGCTGGTGAACCTTTGAAAACACAGTTATGAGCTGGATTTTCGGGAGAAATTTCAACTTCAGGAGATGACTAATGGAAGAGTTTAATACGTCGGTGAGCCAGCGAAGGTTCGTTGGCCTCAGCGTATAAACTATTTACTGGTGCCGTTCTGAAAGCTCCAAGAGCGATCCAAAGACCTCTATGGTGCATTGTGACAAGTAGCTTGAGAGCGTAATTAGTTGCAGAACCTTACACAATGCTGCCATAATCAAAATTTGATCGCATCGAAGTACGGAACGAACGAAGAAGAGTCGTTTTGTCCTCACTCCAGTCCGTATGGCTAACTTCTCGGAGGATATCTAAGGCCTTTTGACAACGCAACCTTAATTCATTTATATGTTGAATAAAAGTGAGTCTTTTGTGGAAAGTCACTACCAAAAATTTGGCTGTGGGAAAGAGTTTGATGTTTTTGTTATCCAATATGATAATAGGTTCTTTGTAAAGGTTTCTTGTCTATGAAAATGGACATACAGTTTTATCGGTAGAGAATTTGAAACCATTTTGTGTGACCCATTGTTGGACTTGGTCCACACAAAGCTGCTTTGTTCTTTCGAAATGGCTAGGTATTTGTCTTCAATATAGATTGCAAAATCATCCACAAAAGAAAAGTGTTGGCATTTGCCGCTACAGATTTGACAATGTTGTTGAGTATCAGGTTAAACAGAATAGGTGAAAGAATACTTCCCTTGGGGACACCGGCTTCTTGACAAAAAGGGTCCGAAAGGGTCTGATTAATTTTAACTTGAAAAATTCGATCGGCAAGGAAGTCTTTCATGAAGAGAGGCAGTCTGCCTCGAAAGTCGAGATCATGGAGATCTGTGACGATTCCATGTCTCCAGGTAGTGTCGTAAGCTTTTTCAAGGTAAAAAAAAAGATGGCAAGAACTTGTTTTTTGCGTGCGAAAGCCTCGCGAATACAACTTTCGAGTCGAAAGTCGAGTTATTTAGCTTCTTAATATATAGCTACATTAACTACATGTAACTATTTTTCGGATTTAATCGACTCCTTTACTATAAACAATAAAAACGGGCGCGCCTTATTTAAGTCAGTTACATTGTTGGAGAAGCTTAGATGTTGGCCACCTTTCTCGGTGGACTTTTTATATTGATTTTATGTTGATTTTTATGATGGATTTTTATGTTGGGCAGCAGGTTTTAGCTTACGAAGCAGTAGAAATAGCGATCAAGAAATTTGAAGCCGGACATTTTGTAAATCTGTACAAGAAGGACTCACGAACGATAGCCGCATCTGTAAAGAAGTGCCCCAAGAAGACATACTAGTGATTTAAAATACCCGGATGTAACGTTTGCCCGCGTTCGTAATGGAGAATACCGAAGTAATGTGACGGACTGGAGAAAGGCCCAACCAGTCTACCATTCGGACTGGCTGTCCATTTTCCATAAAACTAAGATCGTAAGACGGGCAAAGTCTGACAGTAAGTCAAGCGGGACTAGATCATAATCACGAATGTGATCGTGACTCATTCCAACACCATCCATCCCAAAGAAAGTCCAAAACATGCTGAAACTAAAAGCTAACAAAAAAAAAATAAAAAAAATGATAAGACTGTATGTTCAAGAAAAAACGAAGAAAGTGAGAGACATCGTCGATCCTTTCACCTACAGGTGTCAACCTTTTTAATGCTAATATCATAAAAAATAAACGAAACTGATTGTATCATAGTGGTAAATTCAATGCCCTTTATATTATATGGGCAATTTATGTGCCTGCATGTGTATATATGTTTCCCTAACTTTTTCTTTTTTACACGTATATGATATTATTAAAAACACGTATATGTATGGACTGTATATAATGTAATATACATGGGTATATGTACATATGTGCTGTTTTAATATCCTTAAATTCCCAAATAAATGTTTTGCTTTAAAATTTGAATTCACATTTTATCTTAATCATACATCTATAACAGTAGACTTCTACGTCTAAGTTCTTTTATTAAATTTTACATTACAATATACTGTACTTGAAATACTCTTGCGCTCGATTTGTAGACTCTAGTGAGAACGTTTCATATTATATACCCATGAACATATGCTACTGTCTTTGTAATATAAATGTATTTTATGAAACGTTTAATCTATGAGCCGATCTTGGCTAATCCAAATTTCCAAATGGACAATAAAGCTTCTTTTTATCCTTTTTATTAATGACTTACCAGAAAATGTCCATTGAAGTTGTAAAATGTTTGCCGATGACACAAAGGTATATTCTCCTGTCAATGATTGTGATATTCTGCAAAAAGATATTTATTCGGTTCTACAATGCTCTTACAAATGGCAACTACACTTAAATAATTCAAAATGTAAGATCTTACATATTGGCAAATATAACCCTGGTCAAAACTATTATATTATAGATTCTAAAGAATCAACTGTTAAGAGTGTGACGGAGTCAGAGAGAGACATCGGTTTGGTAATTGACTGCAGGCTTTTTAAAAAGACTTTTGGAATCCATAGAAGCCGGAGACGCGTGCAGAGCAGTCGAAAAACGGACAAAGAGGAGAATGGGACCGGAGGACGAGACCAGAATGTTGTCCCCAACGTTGACGGGAACAAATCTGACTGGACAATTAGTGTCCAAGACTCTTCTTGCAGGCAAACAGAATCCACGAACATAAGCAAACACCAATATTGTATGATAACCATAGACGCCACGAACCAGGGCCAAGATCGCCTCTCTCCCTTCCAGCCGTCCGTAGACAAGGAAAACGCCGAACTTCGCTCTCCATCCGGACGAAGGGCTTCGCCGATCACCACAGGAAGAGACGACAGAGGATTCCAGGAGACGGGCGGTGCAGACCTATCCGAGGACGCTAGATACTTGACCGTACCAGACGTAATGAGCAGCACCATCCTCGGACTTGACATGGACACGGATGAGTTGATGGAGGACATGATAAAGACGATGGGCGAATCCGATCAGCTTTTTTTTTGACGCCGACGACCTTGACATTGATGACGATTTGAACAAGGGATTCAGCGAAATGCTGTCTTTTGATTTGGCAGTGTTTTTGTCCACTCCAGACGACTCAAAATCTATATATTAATCTATGTATTATTTATTTATCTATGTATTATAGATATTATTTATCTATCAAAACTTCGCTCTCCATCCGGACGAAGGGCTTCGCCGATCACCACAGGAAAAGAGGACGTAGTATTCCAGGAGACGGGCGGAGCAGATCTATCCGAGGACGCTAGATACTTGACCGTACCAGACGTAATGAGCAGTACCAGACGTAATGAGCAGCACCATCCTCGGACTTGATATGGACACGGATGAGTTGATAGAGGACATGATAAAGACGATGGGCGAATTCGATCAGCTTTTATTTGACGCCGACGACCTTGACATTGATGACGTTTTGAACAAGGGATTCAGCGAAATGCTGTCTTTTGATTTGGCAGAGTTTTTGTCCACTTTCGACGACTCGAATTCTGTTGACAGTAAGGAAAGGTGTACGGGCGCTGTGCTGGCGGCGACCTACATTGCTTTCGTCTCTGTGTTCTTTATTGGATTTACATTCTTAGTTTCAAGTGTTTTACAAGTGAATCTGTGTGATTAACGATGTGTCAAGTTAGTAAGACCCCGTACATATTAATTTTTACCCTTCTTATTGTTTCCTGCGACTGTTTGCCAAACTTAAATGAGTTGCACCCTTCAACACCAGCTACCATTCGTCGGTACAACATGGCTAAGCTACACAGGCTGCGAGCTTCGCCACTGCTCTGTCGTCCCAACGACATTCCTAGAGAGATAAGTCGTAGAAGACGTTGGAAGAAAGGTGGGGTAAAAGCCCGCAATAAGAAGTTACTCCACAAACCGATTTTACCATGGATTGTATCGGGAAATGTAAGATCAATCAACAACAAATTAGATGAACTGTGGGCTCCCATGAAATATCAGCAATGCTACAGAACAGCAAGCCTTGTTTGTTTCGGCGAGACGTGGCTTGCCACACCTACACAAGACAGTAATGTTGAAATTGACGGGTTCAGACTTTTTAGATGTGACAGAGATTTAAAGGAGACAGGAATGGAGGGAGGTGGAGGCGTTTGTGTATACGTAAATAACAAATGGTGCAATCCTAAGAACTGCTAACATTGAAATACTGAGTGTCTCAGCAAGACCGCACTAGCTACCGAGGGAATTCTCCCATGTCACAGTGCCGTCACTATACATTCCCCAGAATAACTACACAATAGCCGCCAAACGCCTCGCCGACCACTTTGATACGATCCAAGAGAAGTCTCCGGATGCCCTTCCTATAGTGACTGGAGACTTCAATCAGTGTGACGTCACAAATGCCTTAAATGGTCTCACACGACATGTCAATGTGCCGACACGAGGTTTGAAAACTCTTGACAACATATACACAAATACAACGGACGGATATAATATGCGTGTCACACCTTGAGTCCGCAGGGCAAGTCGGACCACACACTTGTCCACCTCTGCCCCACTTACTGTCCCTTGGTGAAGAGGGAACCTCCGACACGGAAGACGTTAATGTCCTCCACTGCCGATGCCTGGGAAAGCCTGAAAGGCTGCTTAGAATCAACCAGCTGGTCCGTGTTCACCGAGGAGACTGTGAGCGTGTCGGACTTGGCCGACAAAGTGTGTAGTTATGTTACCTTCTGTATTGATTCAATTGTACCAAAAACGACAAAAAGTATTTTCCAATAATAAACCATGGATAACCAAAGAAATTAAAGAAGTCCTTAACCGTAAAAAGAAAGAATTCCTAAACAACAAAAAAGAAGATACTAAGTCTGTACAGAAAGAGATAAAATCAGTGATTAGAAAAGGGAAAGACCAGTAACGAAAAAAGATAGAAAAACATTTTGAAAATAACAGCATGAAAACTGTATGGGATGGGCTTAAGTTAATGAGTGGTAGAAAGAAGAAAAAAAGACAAGGATACGCTCACACCATCCGTAGAGTATGCGAATCAACTCAATAATTTTTATGCCCGTTTTGAAAACCATGGAGACTTCCGGCGAGCAATATGGCGGACTGACAGCTACAGCTTTCTGTATCGGCCCAAATGACATGTTTTGAGCCATTATTAATTGTTCATGTGCACTAAAATGTGATTTCCGTTGATGGATTAAGTACATTCTTGGTATGTAATAAAATGTAGCTGTGTCTCTTGACGATGGGAAGGAAAAAACGAAGGAGGCGGGATTCAGAAGATAACAGTAAGTCATTAAGCCTTACTCAAACAAGGCTCACAGATTTTACAACGATGGACAAAACGTATTCAAAATCAAGCGTTACGCTTGAGGACGTTAAGACAAGATTAAACGAAATATCATCCCAAAGTAAAAAAAAAAAAAAAAAAAAAAAAAGCAACAAACTCTTTCTGACCTTCTTTCCCAAGAAATTGACTCCCTAAAAAACGAGCTACATGAAATCTTT
>JBCHJU010126421.1:0-10491 GCA_039654505.1 Plocamopherus imperialis | reverse complement strand
ATGGCCTCTAATCACTGTAAAATGATTGGCTGACCAATCAGGAGGCTTGTTATGGTCAATAGTAGGCAAATAGAGTGGAAAAAGTCGTAAAACAGACACTGTGCTCGTCCTCCTCCTCCCACTGCTGCGGAAAAACCCGTCCTTTGCGTCACACCACTAGGCACACGGGGAGGACGGAAAAACCCGTCCAGCGCGCCTCTTGAGTTAAGATTGCCATAACCTGCGCTCAGTACCAAGACATACCCTCAATTAGTTTCATTCCTTTTTCAGGCTCAATGCAATCAAATAAACATATGGAGTCCATACCTTAATTTCCTACTTTCTTCACAAGGAAGTGATACAATAATGCAAATAAGACTGACTGGAAATTCAGCATTGTCATATAATTAGTGTTACAGTCTAAATGAGCAGACTTGCAAAGAGGTAAATTTAAATAAAGATTTATTTGTTTATTTGATGCTATTCTGTCTTGTCTAGTTAATAATACAAGTAAGCATATCTTTTATCAGTGTCTATATATAAGAAAAGAAAAAAGTGGTAAAATGTCACTCTGAAACAACACCAATAAAAACAACAAAACACCCCCAGCAAATATCCAACAACGCCCCCCCCCAAAAAAAACAAACAAAAAACCCAACAAAAACAAAAACAAAAGACAAGAATAACATACACTGGAGCCTTGGTAAGAGCAGAGGCTATCTGATTTTCTACATCATCATCTGTGTCTTCCTGGAATGATGACTGTTGTTTAGGTTTATCTCGTCCTCCAGTTGAAAGCATACTTTTATAAGCTGCTGTTTCTGAAAATTTGACCAAATTTGGAAAGAAAGGTAATGCAAACACAACCAATTATAGAAAATTTCAAAGCATGTTCTTATAAGATAATTGTATTCAAACTTCTGGTACATTTATAAGTTTACAGTATATCCTCGTGTATAGTGCGCCCTCAAAGATAATGCGCAGCCCTCACTAGAGAACCTCAATTTTGGTCTCAAACCTATATCTAGTGAACAATGCACATCTACATTTTCATAAAATATTTACTAAATTTCAAAAAGATTCCTCGTCAAAAAGGTCGATTTGTGTAAACGCTTTATTAAGGGAGCCACCATTTTGAATGTTTTAATTAGCTTATCAGAAATCACTAGGCTAGGTAGGCTTATCGGTCAATAGTAGAATAATACAAATGATACATGTCATAGCTTCATTGAGGGAGCTCATTGTTAGGACATATTTTCGATAACGAGCCACGCTGCCTTTATAACAACAAGCTAGGCCTACTTCTATAAGTAGGAGCCGCTTAAAAAAAAAAAAAAAGAGCCGATTATCTTGCAAAACTACTGATCCATTGCAGCATTTCAATAAGGGGACGTAACCTCTTTATAATGCACTAATATAGATGTGGAGTTACATCCCTGGATGGATGAAAATTAGTATTTCAAGGAGGGGATTTTTTTTCGACAGCAATTGGGACTGCGAAGATAATGCTGCGCACCGCCCACTTTAGGCAAAAAGTTGTGCATTATACACAAGTATATATGGTAGTTGAACTTATTTGAACGATCTAGTGCCGTTTCATAACTTAGTAGAGCCTGAGAAATATGAACCTCTAAAAAGTAAATACCTCTGTCTTAAAACCAAAACTGAAATGGCACTTACCAATACTTATTGGTGCCTTCACTTAAAGAGACATTAACTTTTCATGATCAAAATAAAACTTTAAAGAAAAAAGTCAATATACTAAAGTGATCTTCTTAAATGTTACCATTTAAAGGCACTGGGTCCCTTGGTAAACTGTTAATAAAACTTGACTCATCATCACTGGATGGTTTATCTAAAAGACTGCCAAATTTGAGGCGGGGGACTGAGAAAATAATAACAAAACAAAATTCAGAAAATATTTTGAGGTTCACCCAAAGGAATAACACTAAGAAATATCAAGCAGACAAAAAAACCCCAAAACAACTTCACACAAATATTTCAATGTCAATATAAATTTATTGTCGTTTGTCATTGGATTCATGCAAAAGGATCTAGCATAATACCATTGAAGTAAGTATGTGAATGTTTATAAAAGTACTCTCATAAACAACAAACAAAAATAGTTTTGAAACCACATACCTAAAAATGATAAAAAACAAAATTCTAAAAAAAAAACACAAAACAAAACACCCAGAAAACAAAATAAAGTACCCAAACAAAACTAAATAAAGAAAACAACAAAAACCCCGACAAAGAAACCAGAATGAAAAAATTTCATTTATCTTGCATAAATTTGTTTCACTGAATTAAACATGATAGACCTTTTACATTAATTAAAACAAAATAGTTCGGATTTTAAACAGAAAACCCCCATGTATGATAGATTATACATCTTGGCTTTCAAAATAATTCCCAGACAGAGCTTCATGAGCTTTATACGATTATTTCACCTCTTCCATCTTCAGCAAAGCTTCCAGATCCTTCCATCGTTGCCGCTGGGCTCAATGATTTGTTTGTACTTGCCAGTTTTTGTGGAGGCGCCCCATCAAGGCCCTCAAGTAGCTGGACTAGGAATATGTGAGCCTGACAAATGCACAAAGTCAATACATGTTTTCTTCATTTAAAAAATTAAATTAACTGATTTACAAAGAAAATCAAATCATTGGAATGGCTTCATGGACCTACAGAAAAATAAAATAATTTCAGCTCTCTCCCTTTGGAAAAACAGAACAACTAAATCCAGACAAAGAACTTAAATAAAAATAAACAGAAGCTTTGGAAATAAATGTATGTGTATATGTGTATAAAAGCGTGTGATGAGATGTATGAGCTGATGCACCTCACTGTTTTGTAAAAAATCATAACCTGTTTTTAATTTGTATGACATATAAGATTGTTTCACAGTCAGAATCTGACACTTATACAGGAAAAAAAAAAAAAAAAAAAAAATGCTCAGACTAAGTTTCATCAATTCTGTAAATGAGGAATGTTCCTCAAGCCAAAAACTTTGCACAAATGTTTTTGTGTCTTACCTTATCCTGAGATCCGCCCTCTACCACTAAGCATGGAGTGAAAACAGCTGACAAAACTGAAGGCTCCATAACTTGAGCTCTGATCAGTTTCACAAAATGGTCAAACAATGCGTCCCACACAACTTGGGCCTCAGGGCTTTGGTGCAACCTAAAGGCAAACAGTAAACAGTCAGACAGAAATGTTTAATGTACAGGATGCGTGCTTGGTTTTGCTTAGGGATTTTAAAACAGGCAAATATTCCATGTAATCCCTAATAAAGCAAACATAATAGCCAAAATATAACCTGATATTGTGTGAGAGAGAAAAAGAAACATATTGAAATTTGAAAACATACTTTAAATGGTGTTCCTTATAGACCTTTTCCATCTAGAAACCTTCTCAACTTCATGAGGTGAATACAGAGCAGCAGCAATTTTACAAGTGCATTACTCAAGCAAATTTACAAGATATTCCACCACCTATAGTCAGATATTCATTTACACCTGAGTGGGGTGAGATAATGGCTGCATAGAGTTTTTTCCAAGAACTCAATATTCTATCTGTCACAGGGATTTGAAACTGGGAAACAGTGAGCCAATGAAATCAAAGACACGTGACAAGTGATGAATGAATGAAAAAAAATAAAGGGGTGAGATTACCTTAATTTGGTCAAAGTAAGTGTATGAAAGTTGTCTTGGAGGAGAGATTCAGGTATCAGACATTTTTCTGCTAAACTCCGTACAATCAAAGTTATTTGCTCAAGAATGACCATACTGATGTGGTTGGCATCAATTCTCCTCAGGTCTCCCTGGCTGTTTGCCTTCCTGCATAAAGGAGTTCATAACAAAAAGACTTGTTGAGTAACCTTTAAAAAATATCTCATATATATATATATATATATATATATATATGAAAAGCAGTCTCAACTGCACAGCTTAATATATCTTGTGAAATCAGGCGAAAATTGAATTTATCCATCAAATATGACACAAATGAGCATCATGGAAAAATCAAGGAATACAACTTCCTCTGAGCTTCCTTTTCCAATGTAAATCGTTTCCCTTTATAATTAAAGCTTTCCTATTTATCTTTGACAGATTTTTCTTTTAAAGAGATACAAATATTTTCTTCTATTCGAACACTTTGTGGGTACCATATATTTATTTGATCAGAAACGAATGCATAGCAGATTTAATGATTATGATTATAAAACATTTAATGAATAAACAAATAGAATGCTTATAATTATTCAAGTTCAAGAAAATTAAAAATGTTAAGAATCATTATGACCTCTACTAGTCTCATCAAGCAGTAAGTTTAAAATCAGATTTCAATTTTATTTCAACAGCTGGTTAAGGTCATCAAAATTCCTAAATTAATTGCTTGTGAAGGATTTTTCTTCCTTCAAGTTTCTTCTGAGAATCCTAGAAATAAAATATTAGATCCTCATGTATTTGTTAGTATAAGAGAATATTTCTCTTTTCTTGAATGTAGAGTGGAAGTAAATACAATATGTATAAAGAATCCTACCTGACAATATCATTCTTCAGAGTTGTTTCTGGTATAGAAGACCGATAGTATCCCTCAACAGAAAATGCTTCGGCTATGTCATTTTCCACAAAGTTCAGTAAGTATACAAGCCCATCACTGGTAAGTTCTGGTCTTATAACCCTTTGGGACATAAGTTATGGAAACAGCAGGAAATATATATTGTTGATGAAAGCATGACCAGAAAAAGCTTTATAGAAACCTGTAACATGTACCCTCAATAAGTCATTTCATGAAAGGCAAAGCATTACTTAAAGTTTAATATGATATAATCAAAGCAGCACTTATTCACTTTCTAAAAAATATTACAAGTTCTATAACAATTGAATGCTATTGGTAAACTGAGGTCATATTTTATTTTACTTTTATGTACATTTATTATTGAAGATCAAGGCTTATGCAGCTCTACCAAAAGCTCTAACTTTCCCAAAGTGACACCTTTACCATACAGCAGAACCTTCAAAAAATGGACCATCAAATAAGGCCCACTCTGAATAGCAATTACCTCCACAAAACAGTTAAGCAACTCTACACCCCCTCTACAATGACATTTATCAACTGAACCAATCAACATTGGATACTCAAATTCGTTATAAATGTTCTCAGATAGTCTTGAGGTCTGGTGTGTAGCCGAGGGACAGGCCTGATTTTTCCATTTGCAATTAAACTCTCACTGACAGTAACACTGATTGCAAATAAGGCATTGAAATTGATCTTCGGCTTCTTTCAGTTGACTACTGCATACATTAAAAAAAAAAAATGGAATCCTCGACCTATATTGCTGTAATTATTGAGGTATTTTTTTCCCACAAAGACACTCCTAACAGTCCCAGAGAGAGGCCTAGTATAGGTCTGGGTATGAAGTTTAAAGTTCAAAAGTCAGATTCAAGTGGATTTTTAAAAAAAGATACAATAATTTCTGATAAGTTTTAAAGGCCTTGGACAAAAAGTTATGGCTTTAATTATTTCAAAATCAAACAGTACATAACATGAGAAAAAGCGACTTAAGCAAAGAGAAATAAACAGAACAACTCAGTACCCATTGTCAACTTGAGCTTTATCCCTGCCATCCGCTCTGATTTGAGTGTTTTGAAGCGACTGCCCCATTGGTATTTCACTATCAGTACCAAAGTCACTTGTTTCCTCATCTTCATCTTCTTCTTCAACAGCAGGCTGCATTGATTCTGGGGAAAAGCATTCCTTTGTCTTAAAATAGAATAAAGGAACCAAAACCAAAAACAATAGCAAAACACTCCCCCTCCCCCCCCCCCCATCCACACACACACACACATACACACACAAATATGCCCCAAACAAAACTAACAAAACAAAAAACCCATCCAGGAACAAAAAACCAAAACCAAACCAAAAGCAACAAATGACAAAACACAAAAGCAAAGCAAAGCAATCCTCTTAGAGGCATCATGAAATATGGTTAACACACTTTTCAAAGCAGTTAATGATTTGCAGTATTACTACTCAAATAATTCAATAAAAACAAACACAAGATACACACAATGAGAAAACCCCCAAAACAAAAGCAAATCTTATACAATCACATTTGACAACTGTGAAACATTTCAAAGTCCTGTTCTGATTTTGATAAAATTGTACATGTATTTCTCGAATGTGGTGGCCTTTTTCCGTCAGAGTTGATGAACTTGTAGCAATGATATTGCTACGCCTGGGCTAGCAGTATAAGGGGAGTTTGGGTGCCCAGCCACAATCCCTTCCCCTCTGATCTTTACCTCTTCTACTGGAATTCAGAGTAATGAACTAGTCAATAAGTCTGAGGTAGAAGAGGTTGTAGGGGTGCATGATACCGAAATAACTATTTTGATAGGATCGGATTTGCCAGGGTAACGGCCGATATGGCTTGCTCTTTTTGATTTTAATCACTGAGGTTCTTTTACATGTGCAAAGGCACATGGGACCCCCTAGTTTATCGTCCGTCTCCAATGGGACTAGGCACTCATTCATCCTGCCTACCACAGGACGAGGAGGTGGAAAAACCCCGAAAATTCAGATTTTAAACCAAGCCTGCACAGCTGGGGATGGAATCACTGACCTTTGACTTGGTGAACGAGTGCCCTGTCCACTGAGCTATCCATGCTGCCGAATAAAGTCATAAAAAGAAGCAAAAAATCGTGTAGGAGAGATAACTCACGAATCGATGACTGTATTATATGTCCACTTGCTCTAGACTGGATATCAACACTATGTACAGGTTGTGACATGCTGACAGTTTCATTTTCAATATGCTGTGGACTTTTCTGGACGGTGTCACTAGGACTGGGAATGAGATTCTCTTTCCGGGAATCAGATCTGGCACTTGGAAGATTCTGATAAATACCAGTTTCTTGAGATGTATAGAGCCCCTGCTCTTTATTTGCCTCAGTTAGATGGGGAGAATGATGCTGAGATTCTTGAGAATATAAAAAAAGAGTAATGAACGCATTTTTTTTTCCATTTAATGTACCTTAAATGTGGGCATATGAGTCCTGCTGTTGAAATGAATCTCTTTTTTGGCTTTCTTTTTGACTTTCTGCTTTGCTTCAAATACAAATATGCTTACTTTTGTCTAAGACAAGACTAGGTCTGGATTTTCACTCCTAAAGTACAAACTATTTTCAATCCTCTATCAACTTAATTCATTAAAATTATCCCGAAAAATGATCAAAACACAGTATAGTACACTTAGTTAACCCTTTATATGTCGAGAGACATGAATAATCCCCAGGGTACAAATTTTGGCCTTCTTTCATTGTCTTCATATGAAATAAAATATGCAGTAAATATACAATTTTTCCATGAGATGGGGGAAGGAACTCACCATTTCTCAAGCTTTGCTGATTATCTTTGCTGTGATTTTCTTGTAATGAATAAGAATGCACTGAAGGTATAGATGGGACTGATGACACAGGTTTTGGATGTGCTTGACTCTGCTGTTGAATAAGATGAGATGTTTTTGGTATTTCCAATTTTTTTTTTCATATTTAAATGACAATTCACATATCAAAATGTAACTTTGTGGTGCTTGTTACAATGAGAGGGTTTTTCCACTGACACATTATGAGGTTACTGTGCAAATGCAAGCACAGTTTTATATTAAATGACTTTACATGTTGGCCAATATTACCAGAAAATATACATGTACATGAAAATGTACCATATTTGACAGAAACTTGTGAAAGTTGACATAAATGTTAAATATAGATTCAGAAATGTATGTATAAAATTTCATTTAAAATGATTTAATACTTTTTGCACTAAGATTACCCAGGGGAATCAAAATGTGACAAAAAACAAGCCTAGCTTGATGAATTATTTTTTGTGTGGATGCCCGGTTAACAAATGTTCTGTGGAGCCGTCTTATTGTCTGTCAATTGTTGCTTCCTCCAAGCTGTTATTTTTTTCCTTATTTCTTTAATAGTAATGTCACCCCATCAACTTTTGATTAATGGAAGATTTTGTCAATTGTTTATTCAGAAACTCTTTGGATTTTGCACCGTGTTAACTTTATTCTTGAAATAATGCCTCAATGACAATCTTATCACCTCGTCGAGAACCATTATATTAAAAGCAAAGGAATCAAGCCTAAATTTAGATCTCTGAACTAGATCTAGACCTACAAATTTAAAATCTAGATTCAGATCTGTCTAAATCTAATACGGTTTTGAAATGTTCCTGGGAAGTTTACATTGAAATGAAAAGATCAAATTGATCGTAAGCATCAAAGCTGCTTTAAATTACAAGCAATATTTAATGCAATAGGATTAGTTAGTAGAATGATTGCTTATGCTCTAATTATTGTCTGTTCATTTTGAAAATTTAAAGTAAGTAAAAAGTATATGAATGATTTGGAGAATCATAGATCCATGTGGTTTGAATGTGCTCAAACTGGAAGGGAAATGTTTTTCGCTTTTTGGAGGAGTTATATTCCAGATTATGTATCTTCCTTAAATTTAAACAAAACTTTTTGAAAATTTGTATACATAGTAAATATGAACTCTATTAGATGCATGCCAAGTATGAGGTTAAGAAATAGGTAAAATAACTGAAGTTTTAAAGTTGGGTGCCTTTTTTTGGCTCACCCTATATTTATTGTGTGATATTGTGTATACCAGATTATGATGAGCATTTCCTTCTGATTCCGGTTGTGAGAATGTTTCTTGGTGATTTATAGGAGAATCTTCTTTAGCAGACTGTGACTGAGGCTTTCCATACATCAGCTCATTCCATTCAGGGTAGGTACGAGCAATATAATCTTCATATTGTTTCTGGTGAAGATATTTCATGATTAATTGAATAGTATTATTTCCTATGCACTAGCAGTGCTTTAGAATGGTTTTGTCATTGTTTCAAAATCCTTTAATAAGAAAATACAGAAAAAAAAAAATACAAACAAAAAATGAAAACAACAAACAAGAGCAAACAGGGGAAAAAAAAAAAAAAAAAAAAAAAAAAGAAAAAAAAAAACAAAAAAAAAAAAAAAAAAAAAAAAAAAAAAAAAAACAACAAAAAAAAAAAACAAAAAAAAAAAAAAAAAACAAACAAGAGCAAACAGCCCCCCCCCCCAAAAAAAAAAAATAAAAAATAAAAACCCAAACAAAACAAAACAAAACCCAAAATAAAACAAAAAAATCAGCAAAAAAACAAAACAAAAAAAAACAACAACACACACACACACAAAAACAACAACAAACAAACCAACCATAAAATGACAATGCCCATCCCCAAGAAAAAACAAAACATGCAGCAAATTGTCTTCCACCAGAGGTCACTTAATCTGGACATTTTCAACAATGAATTATATATTTGAGCCCCTTAACCTAAACGAGCAGCAACTGAGACGCTATGCCTAACAACAGCAACAAAATGTAAGTGATAAAAGCTCATTTCAAATCATAAATTCTCTTGATGACTATGACCTCCCAGATACCTTCATGTGTGCTAAGCGCATTGTCCTTGAATTCATCTCAGACATGTGAGCATCAATGCGCTCAAATTCCCGCATTAACATCTCATTGCGCTTTTTCGCCTTTTTTTCATCTTCACAAATTTTCTTCCAGTAACTGTGTAATCTTGCAGCCTTCATTTTTGATCTGTTGAAAAAAAAATTGAATGAAAAATGAACTGATCATTGACTTTGGTCAATTTCATTAGTTGATTCTTGATGTGGGACTAAGTGTATAACAGGAAAATTAAAATTCTTCATTTGATTATGAGACTATTTTTCTAACAAATCCAATCAAATTCAATACAATTAGATGCACAAGACATTTATACTCATTATGTAAATATACAATATAACATCAAACTATTATATTTTATAGACAATGAGGACAAAATTTCCCTAAACAGATTCCTGTGAAGAAATATTGAACACCTCTTGGGGTAGATTGTTCTAGTCTATATTTGTGTGCATACATCCTTGTATGGGGTTGAGTGAATTTGTGGTTGTGATGGTTTTTTGTTGAATATATACCTCGTTGTTAATATCAACTTACTTTATAAGAAAACTAAATCAATGTCTACCAAGATGAAAACCTTAATAACTGTTTTCTACAGGACAACCATAAAAAGTTTTTTGGCTCTCAGTTTTGGGTGGAAACTGTTGAATTAGTGACAAAAGTAGAATTGGTAGGTTGGTCTGAAGAGTAGGAGGATACATAAATCCATTTATCAAATCCCACAAATCCCATCTCTACATTCAGGAAAATTGATTGCGTTTTGGAAGATTCCACCGATCTCCTTCACTAAGGTACAATAAAATCCAGCAGCAGCAATTGCTTTCTATTGATTTCAACTAAAAGTGAGGGGCACTGTTGATCCCTATTACCTATGAGTCAGACCTGTAAATGGCCTTCGGCAAAATTGTCTGAAAATACCGAGCCAACCAAATGACAAAGATTGCGTGCATGTTGTGGGAGGAGTAATATTAGGGGC
>JBCHJU010126310.1:0-10491 GCA_039654505.1 Plocamopherus imperialis | reverse complement strand
TGTGGGCCATTACAACGGTAACACGGATTCTTGGCCTGTTTTCGTTGCTGTCCTTGTGGATGAGTATGACGTCCCATGTGACTAGATCTTTGTGACCTTTGTGCAGCAGCTTTTGAATTTGTTGCGTAGTTGACATTGAAACTGCCATTACTATGCATGAGCTGATGTGCACCATCTGTTGTTTCAATTGCTTTTTCGAGTGTTAAATATGTGTCCATCAAAAGCTTTCTTTGAATTTGCTCATCGTTTTTGCCAGTTACGAATTTCTCACATAAACGATCGTTAAGAGTATCGCCAAGCTGACAAAATTCCGCTAAGTTCCTTATATCCGCTAAGAACGATTGTATTGATTCACCTGGTTATCTTGTCCTTGAATCAAATCTAGATCTTTGAAGAAATTTTGGTGGTGGTGGGGCATGGAAATTCTTTAACAGACTTCACAGTTGATCAAAGGACTTGTTATCAGGACCTCGTGGCTGACATAAGTCTTTTATCAATCTAAACTGTTTCTGGCCAATGACATTTAAAAGAATGGCCCTTTTCTTCTCATCGTCGGTAACAGCATTGGCAATTAATTAAAATAAAAAAACGGTCAGGATAATCATGAATGGAATCTCTCTGTTCAACAAATTCACCAATGTTGTCTATCAAAGCCATAATTTAGAAATGCTCCAGTTCCACTAGATCTAGGAAGCGTACATTGAGAAGTGATGAAAAGCAAGGTGCTCGATTAGTCCATCGGTTGACCAGAATCTCGATCTAGCTTAGGTCCAGGCCTAGATGTTTCACCATTCATGCACACTCAAAAAGATGAATCTAGCTGGTAAAGCTCATGTAGCTCTATTTGTAGAAGCTCTTGAAAATGTTTAAAAGCATCCTCGTCGCTAGATGTCATTGGTTACAGCATGACATATAGTAAGAAAGCTCAAGGCTCTGTATGGGTGATACAGCATAGACTTTATTGTTGTTAAGACTCTGGACAGGAAGGGGAAGTTGTACACAATGCAAGGGGACACAATTCTCAGATCACAAGGGGACTTCACAATGATAATTCAGAGAACAATACATGTACAATCATTACAATCACTATAAAAAAATCTATTATGAAACAGTCCAAAAAAATAACTCAAATAAGTCGACAAATATATGCACTCACAAAAACTTAGGTTTTGAATCATTGTCAGTTCCCATTTGTACTTTGAAACATTTTATTTACAAAGATGTTGGTCAGTATTTTGATTTTGGTCTTCGATATTTCATCATCTGATTAGTAGGCAAAAGTATTTATTATGTAGACTAGGCCTATCGAAAGTTTGGTATCAAAACTGTTCCTCGTCTGTAGGTTTTTGTAGCAACGAATATCATAATAATAATTAACAATGTCTAGATTTAGACCTGTAGAAAAAAATCTTGAATCTAGATCTAGGTCTAGATGGGCATTTAGTACTGTGCAAGTAGTAGATCTATCTTTCTAGGTCTGCCACTTTCGAAGAATACATTTAATTCGGCACCAGATCTATATGAAAAAATCACCCTGACTAGATTTAGAATCTAGATCCAGCTATAAAGTTAAAAGGAGGCCTCTAATTATAATAAAGTGTTTTTTTACAAACCCGGGCAAGGACGGGAGGCCAGCTAGTTTCAAATTATGAAAAAGTTGCAAAATAATTTCTGATGATAAACAAATACATTACTTTACAACATTGTAACTACAAACAGGTTTGCAATGAGCAAGCTAATACAAGGAAAATTTATATAATTTTCACATCTACAAATGTTTGAATTTCAACAAACCTGAGTTATTCCAGTCAAAGCTGTGCAAAACTCAGTCAGTTTTGGATTTTTCTTGGGCTTGCAGAACCTCTGAAAGACATTACACTGTCGAGCAAATAAAGAATTCATACTAACTCAGCTGTAGCACAAAAATTTATGTTATTTCCTTCCAATAGATGAGCAATAATCTAAAAGATCCCTGAAAAAGGTTTGCTAGATTTTTGAGGATATTTGTAATTCGTGGAGTCATGAAGATAAAACAGTAATACTAAGGTCATAGACATAAAAAAAAGAAAGAAAACAGCCAACAGTAAAAAAAAAGTGGGAGTCTTCGGCCTGTTCAAAGAACACAGCAGATACCAACTGATGGTCTACAGACTTAGCTGCTTAATCTCTGTATATATGATCTTCCTTGACGATTCCCCATTTATTTCTATTTCTAGCATCTGTCCTTAGATGATTGAGGTCACCCAGCATTTTGAGTTCCACTTTAGTTTCTTAACAGGCATCTCTATTTAGGACCACAGGCTGTGATGTCACAGGTCTACCTCTGAATTTGCTTCCAGTTGTAACAAAAAAGGCTTTCATTGCCTTATTAGCTGGCATGTCCTCATTTCTTCTTAGAATATGCCCTCGTAGGTGACTGATGGCATGGACAGTGTTAAAAGGGTCAAGAGGTCACAAGCAAAGAGGAGAGTTGAGAAACAACAAAATAGTCATTTGAGACAGAAGAGACAATTAAATAAAGTACAAGAAAGAAGGTTAAATGAAGTAAATGGGGTAAATTTTCTTGCTAAAAAACCCCAATCAAATGAAGAAAAAACACATATACCACTGATACATATACGAGGAGTGTTCAATAAGTCTTTACCCTGAATATGAAGGAAAAGACCTATCGGCATGTAATTTGGAGGGTGCGGTATCATGTATTTTTTATATCATTTTTATAGAACATCGAATGTGAAGTTTTGGGAAAATCTGATAAGTGGTGCGCACTTAAGAGCACTTCAAGTGAATGTGGACATTAAATGCAACAGTAATGTCCTTCTGAAGAAATAGACTGTTAGTAGACAATACCAAATATGGATTCTGTAGAATATCTATCTGGAATCAAATGTGTTCATCTGCAAGGAAAATTACCAATGAGAGTTTATGAAGAAATGTCTGCTTTTTACCATGATGAACATCCATCCTATGAAACTGTAAATGCTGGACAACGAAATTCAAATCTGTCATCCTGTCCATTTCTTAATTGTCCATGAGAAGGGCAATCGAGTGCGAAAGTTATGCTGTCCTGTTTTGGGGTGATTGGATCAGTACATACTATATTACGCAACATGGCCATTCATTCACTGGAGACCATTTATCAACTTTGTCGACAAAACTATGATCCATCTTGGTCAAGAAAAGACTTCATCCACCATAGACTCCAGATTTGGTACCATCAGACTTATGCCTGATTCCAAATAGGAAGAAAGGCAGGCTCTTTAACAACAAGGAAGACATCATTAATGTAGAGGGGGAATGGTTTTAGTGCCATCAGATGACCTTTTTACACTCAAGGACTTTTGAAGTTCAAAGACATGGCAGATGAGTGACAGTCTGCAGGGTAACTAAATAGAGAAATAAAGTTTCAACTTGCTAACTTGTTTCCTTCACGGTCAGGGTAAAGACTTACCTTATATTTCCTGGTACTGATATTTACTAAGAACCTGAGAACTCTTAAGTCTGTAGTATGAAGCACTACCACTATATTAGAACCGCAGGCCCCAAACATTGTAGAAGTTAACTTTAACTTGAATCTGTGAAGAATGAAGGAAAGTAACTTACCACCATGTGGGTATGGACGTCAACCAGAACAGCAGGGAATTCAATGATCTCATGCACAAAGTTATCATTGGTCTCACTACAAGTTGCCTCATAGTCAATGACCACCAAGTAGTCATACTGCATTCTCTCTTCGGGTTTGGGTACTCGATGAGTAAAGGCCATCCTTTGACGCTTGTGGTAATGTTTCAATCTTTTCTTTAAGACATCTTTTACACCACTGTAGAACAAGATGTTGTTATATAATAAAATAAATGTGCAAGCAAGTTGCCTTATCTCTTATGATAAGCATTACTTGTTTCTTTCAAGGTGCCTTCTTTGATTCCATTTCTTAGAGGTTTATTCACTTCTAGCCTATATTTGAAAACTATATAACCCACGGGTAAAATTAAAAAAAAAATCTATGAGAAAAAATGTCTGAATAATAGTCCATTTACCACATGATAGAAATCTACCTCACTTATTAAGCATTTACAAAGATATTCAAAACCTGATCATAAACAATTGAATCATACATAACCAAAAACAAATTCAGACTATGGAAGACAAAAAGTCAAAAGGTCTCTGTTCAATTTGAAGTATACTACATGATGTATTTAAATAATATGTCAATTCACACTTTCTCTTTACAGTTAGATAGCATATATGAATACATAAATCAAATTCTATATTTTCCGTTTCATTCAAACTTTTAAAAACTTAATATTGTGAGCTTATATTCATAACATTATGAATTAAACCTTAAAATAACAAGAACACATCTTATATGAGCAGGATAACCTTGTGTTAAGATTAAGAGCTCCCAATTGCTCCTGTAACTGTTCCTTGGTCATTTTGTTTATGGCGCCATTTATTCTTGAAAGTTTCTGCGACATCTCATCTGTGTTGGTATCTGTTGAGCTGCCATCAAGTCTTGCCTTTGACTTTGCATAGTATGTAGGGTTCGATTTTGACTCCGAATTATTTTTGTCCTCTGGAACAGTAGAATGAGGAGCATCCTGTCGGAAGAAAGGATATAAATATAATTTATATTAAATGTGGTCTTATTAGATGAAATAGTTCCGGTTGGTACCAAGCGGACATGTTTCCTACACCAGCAACAATCTCCAAGTCAAAGATAAATTTTGTGACAATTAATTCTAAACCATTAAAATTTACATCTGAGGTAATATTAACACCAAATCAGTCATAATTGCCTAAAATTCACCATACATTATATCTAATAGGCTTCAAACACTTTGCTACTTCCTCAATCACTAGCTATCGGCAAAAGGTCTAACATTACAGTCCTAAAAATAGATGTGTTTAGTAAAGATACAGGCAAACAAAAGCCTAGTTTATGTAATATTAGCTGAAACGTAGATTTTATGTATTCTTAATAATCAGTTTAACTTAATTAAGTAAATTTACTAAAATATTAAACTTCATAGACATTGTGTAACTGTGCACCCTGCAGATTGAGCCTTAAAATAGATACCTAGATCTAAGTCGCACACACAACAGACAACAACTCTAATTTATACTATAAGTAGATCTAGATCTATATAATATTTCCTTAAACAATTTTGCAATTTTAGCCTAATTATCTAGATCGCAAGCTCTTGATCCCAGCCAAAATAAAAGTTATGGACAAAATTACACTTGTTAAAATCTTACTCTTAGGACTAATCTGATCGGCTATAAGCTATCCAAAGCTTAATATTAATTTGGTTATCATATATTTGAATGTTAATTGATACCTATTGCCGAATTTAAATAATTTTTTAAATTGAATTGAATTGAATTGAATCTTGCCTAAAGCCAGGTCTAATGTAAATACTGTAAAAGTTAAACTGATTCTTGCCAAACTCAAGACCTTGATTTTAGGACTATTTCAGCCTTACCAACACACATACACATTCTGATCATAAATAGCCTCACAAACCCCGAAAAATTAATTAGACATGATAGAAAACTCAACTATGTTATATTGGCAATCACTTTTCATTGACGTCATCACTTTTCATTGACGTCAACCCAAACAAAAACAAACCTGTTATGGCTCCATTTAGATCTAGTTCTTTTAATGACATGATCCTGAGACGTTGAACTTAGCCAGGGCCAAGGCAAAATAAAAAGGGACAATTGCAAAATTTGGCGTAAAATATATATGTATAAATAACCAAAACTGTATTCATTGCAACCAATGTGAGAGCTGGATCCATGAAAAATGCATCAAAAGGAATACATTAGTTTTCAAAGGCCTACAAAACAATAGCATCTCCTGGATATGTAGTTATCTATAACAAAATATCCATACTGATTGGCTTTTAATTCTAAATTCTTAGACACTATACACCAACTAGGATGGAAAAAAATAGTTAATGCAAACACTAGTACGTTGTAGCCGTAGTTTTAAAAGGAAGTCATCCAATTGGTGCTTTTACCAAACCAATACAAGCACATCTTACTTCCAAAACGAACGTTTATTCCTTGTGGACTGGGTCTACTCTATACGGGTGGCTTGCTGTGATTTTGATTTTGTTTTGTTTTGGGTCTGGCCGTTTGTTTGTCATATAATGTGACGCAATCAGTGCAGACTATAGAAACAGTGTCTTGCATGCACATGACGTAATCTAATAAGTGAAGGTTGATTTCTTTCAACCAATAGAAATCTATTGGAGGTGTGCCTTTGTGTAATTTCTTAAGCTAGTCTTGCTCAAGTCTAACAATTAGACAAAGCCATGCATCCAACAGATTTCTATTGGTTGGATGAAATCAACCTCCATTTTTTGGATTGAATGAAGAAGTCAGCGCAAAGCATCCAGCCCCAAACCATCTTTAGCGTCATGTAGTACAATGTATGGGCAATACAATGTTATTTCATTTCTATGGCATGGTTGGGCCAAGGAACGTGGACCATGAGAACAAAAGATGTGACAGTAAACGCAGCCTCCCCATGTCCCGGGGACATGTAGAACGACAATAATGAATGCCGCCTTACCATGCGCAAAATGTAGGCCCACTCGGTTACAGAAAGTCTCTAAAACTAGCATCGAAAGGGGGGGGGGGGGAGGGCATAGGCGCAAGCATTCGGTATTGCTATGTGATCGAAGGGGGGAAGGAGAGACTGCCAGTCGGCCTTGGGTTGAAGTTTCACAGGGAGTCAAAGACCAAGAATCAGTAAGCCCCACGCAACAAGCATGCCAGTTACGCCATTCCTGGGAAGGCAGGGGAAACGTTTAGTCAAGGTGTGAACATCCTATCGGTCGAGATTTACGGGCAAGACCGACTCTGGTCATTCGCTCATGGCTCATTGATGTTGAATGACATAATTGTCTACTTTCTAGCGATGCGATTTCATTGACTAGTATTCATTTTGATTCCACGATGCAAAAGTACATTGTAGAAAAGGTACTTTATCCAAAATGGTGCTCTGAACTCGTCCATTGCATCCAAAAGTACGTTCTAGCAGAGTACGTTATAGACCAGGCAATCTATGAAGAAAAATTAACGTCGGGACTTAGGACCTGGAAAAACGTACTTTATAGCAGAGTGTACGTTGCATCCCAGGTACGTTATACCGAAATTCCACTGTATTCATAATCACAAATAACCATCGCTTAGTGAAATATAACATAATTCCAGGCTTAAGTGACCATGAGCTATACTAATCAACTCAAAACTAGATTCAGATAGAGAGAAAATTAAAACTAGAACAATCTTATTTGGAACAAAAGTGATCCTGAAGGTATTGAAAAAAAGATGTAAATATAAATGAAACATATATATATAAATAAAAATGAAATATAAATAAAATATATATAAAATATAAGGACATATAAAAAAACACTTAATAATATAAAAATGTACCCCAAACAAATTACCTCAACTCCATTCCAAAAACCTTGCTTTATAAGACAAATTAAAACACTAGTACGCGAAAAGAAAAGATGGTTCTATAAAATGAAAAACTGTAAGTCTGAGAGAATTAGAAACAAATAAAAAAACTAGCAAAATCATATAGGTCAGCCCATTCTGAATATGTAAAGAACATGATAAATAATGACACAGATAATCCAAAAAAATTATGGGCCTATATTAGAAGTAAAAATCAAGAGAACTGGAATTTCAGACCTAAAAGATAATCATAACACAGAAATTCAAGACCCAAAATCTAAACCAGACCTTTTAAACAACCAATTCTTCTCAGTGTTCTCAAATACGATCCCAAAAACAAGAAATGTAATTTTCAAAACCAAAAAACTACCCGCAAAATTAGCCCTATAACTGGTACAAAAAATGGAGTGCTCAAATTACTACTAATAAAATTTAATGTACATAAAAATACAGGACCAGATAAAGTCTCAGGCAAGGGATTAAAACTAAGAAACCGCTTTTTCTGTCTCCCCGACACCGGGTTCTCGGAGCAACTCCACTGCATAACTTGCCAATTTCGTGACAGGAGAGTTCACAACGACATCATGGAAATCACAAACATTTTTGTTCTTGACCTTATTAAGATTAAGCTACGGCACCAATAATATTAGTAGTAATGGTAAACAGTAATTAATTAACTAGCTATTCGAAGTGTATGATGACCAAGCAAACGGGCAATGGAAGCATTCTCCACTCTCAAAATCTATATCTAGATAATTTACGTCTGACTTTTCCATTTTTTCAACGACGCCATGAAATTTGCAATCACAAACAGTGACGTCACACACATGTACATTCGTTTGACTCTCTTCATTCATCTTTCAAATACGCCATGAAATTGGCTATGACGTCAAATCTGCCTTGAAATTGGCTCCTACAAAATTTCTTGTGAAAAAATTGCATGTTGTGTACCACACGGTGATTTTGAGCTTGAGACCTATCAGTCCATGTTTGGTGCTCCACTGCTTTAGTACAGTGCCCCTCAACCAGACAGACAAAGCAGATAAAAACTCTCACTCTTATGATATAGGCCTACCTGTGATGTACCACCCAATCTGAGGTATCTCATGGCTGTTGTAGCCCAGTCCATGGAAGCTGATGGAGCATCAGAGGCAGCCAGGCTATTCATATTTATTGATCTGTGAAAGAAACACTTTTGTATGTATGTGCGGAAATCAAAATGATGAGATTTCCTGAATCATTTTTACGAATTAGGTCTGGGCTCTTGATCTAGATAAACAAAATGAATAAAATCAAAGATTTCAGGCAAATCCGATCCCTACAATATTACACCCCATGCGATCAGAAAGTTTTGTATATATCTTTTTGCTTGTTCCTTTTCTAACTTTTTAAATAAAAGTCTTTTGTTTACTTAATTGGGCAGTTTGGTGATGATAGCTGTACTACAAATAATGTTTTTTAATTTTCAAATGATTTGAGTGATTGCTTAAAATGGAGAGAACAAGAAAATAGACACTGTCCTCTGAGATTTTTTGAAGTTCCATAATGAACTATCATTTCTTTAAAAAAAATGTATTTCATTTTATTAGTGCTCATTGTGGGCTCCCCGGCTGGAATCTTTGCGCATCACTGCAGATCTATTCAGTCACTTGAAAATTATGAAAAAACGGTTTTTCAGAAAGTATTATAATACGTACAGTAAAACTCACATCCAAAGAACTCCCCCCCAGATCTAGAATCTTGATTACCAAATAGTGGCCATGATTATAATCCTCGATCGACACCAGCTATGAATACAAACGATGCTATACTGCACTTTTACCGGTAAATTATTATGCTCTAGGTTATCACTGCCATCGTACCTCATCACTGGAATGATTTTGGTTCTTAATTTTTAGGTGATGTAGGCCTTAACAGGGATGCCAGACATATTTTAGTCAAAGAGCCAAATTGATCCCAATTATTTTTGGGATGCCAAATTTAAGGACCAAATACCTAATCAAACAGAAACCCTTTACTTCTATCCAAGACGCACAATTGCCTCACCGTTTCGTCTTTTTACACCATAGTTCACATAAAATAAAATGTTGAACTAAAAATGTTATAAATAAATTAATTAATTAAATGAATGAATGAGAATAATGTATCAGATACGTCTTTAAAGAAAATGACACATGTATTTCTTTCTCAACAGATCGCTAGGCCAATGCAACAATTTATGTATGTAGATTCCAATCACACCCATAGGCCTCTATAGCACAGCCCTTGGCTTTATATCAACTCCATCTTGGTCCTTGCTCACAAACAACAAAATCAAATTATTTAGCTTAGTCTTCCCTACATCTAATTGTATTTGCAAGAAACATTCAGGCCTACAAAATTATGATTCGCAGCTCAAAGAGTCAAGAAATCTCCATTTCTACAAATCGAGTTAGGCCTATAGCTATGGAAACCAAGAGAGATTGTAATTGCCCAAATTCCTGAAATTTGGCCCCGATAGAGCCAAACTGGCAACCCTGAGCCTAGAGCTTGTTGTAATTAAAATTGTCTTGACTTCACTTGACTTGACTTGACTTTGGGTCAGTGTTTGAGGCCGGGATGGCCTGTTTACTGGTTCAGTAATTAGAACTATTACATTAATAACTAATTGGCAGCAAGTATGGATTTAGGTCAGTTTTATAGTTCTGGCAGGTTGGGCAGTAAACTCCAGGCAGGTTTTCCCAGAATTTGTCCAGGCGACTCTTGAAGCAGTTGAGAGATGGTGCACCGACAATGTTATCTGGCAGGCTGTTCCAGGTATCTGTTACTCTATTGGAGAAGAAGTTGGCTCTGATTTCAAGGCGAGATCTGACTTCTTCCGTTTTCTAGTCTTGCCTCTGAGATCTCTCTTGTCAGCGTCGGCAAAAAGGAGCATTACTTGTTACTTGTTTGGTATGGTCGATGTTAGGCTAGTTGCCTTTTGACCGATTATTTTCGTCATCGTTTGTTTCTTCTTTTTGATTGCTTTCACAG
>JBCHJU010126199.1:0-10495 GCA_039654505.1 Plocamopherus imperialis | reverse complement strand
TCATCATAGGTAGTCTTGGATTTGTCCATAACAAGTTCGTTAGTGGTCTTAAGAAAAATAATATTTGTACTACAGAAACTAAATTTCTTTCCAAGTATTGTTCAATTAGTGCAGTCATTGCCTCACAAAATGTTTGGAAACAGCGATGTAAACACCACATGCACTATTGACTTTACTTCCATTACAATAGTAACATGTACTCACCCTGTCTGTTTGGCATTTTCCAACTTAAACCATGCATGTCTGGTTTTCTTTGTTTACCACATAATTTTCCTGCCTGGTATTGGGTAATATCTAGTGGTGGGACTGGAAATGGGATCTCAGTTCTTATAAAATATCTCATGTGCCTAGAGAAATGACCGGCACGCGACACAAGGCGCATATAACCTCTCCCCGCCCAGATAGAGGTTGTTAGCCATATGAAGTAGTCTATCTAGGAGAAGGAGAATCTCTGATTTCAAAACCCGGGCAGATGAAGCTTGTAAGCTATGATCAGCTATTCATCTAGGACAAGGACACTCTGATGTAAAAGCTACGACCCGTGGACATCGCTGTCACCTTCCTAGCATGCTGGCCCATGGCAGAAGAGCCCCGGGTGTAAAGGGTGGGAATGGTTCGCGCACACCGTCTCCCACCGTAAAAAGCCTATGCGCAGGCCAAGGGACGGATTCACGTCTCCCCCCACCCCCTTTTTCCCACCACTATCAAGACACAAAGCCCTGTAGTGATGGGATAGGGGCGAATGCGCTAGGTGGAAAATACCACTGGAAGCCGCAGTTCCAATCCTGCATACAGGCCGTTCAGGATATTGGTCGTTTGTTTGTTGACCCGTGGATGACAACAGTACCCGGCAGCACCCTGAACAGCCAAGCAGCCTTATCTAGGGACAGCATTGCTTGCTCCACACGGAGAGGTGGCCTAGACAAAGCTCATCTTACCCAGTTGGCTAACCACGGCCAATGGGCTTCTCCTCAAGCGATTGAACAAAAGGAAAAACAAATGGCGCTACGCCTGCCTCTAAAGGTGTTACCAGACTTCATCTGGCATGCTGAAACATCAGGACCATGCTGGATTCAGCGGACAATAACGACGAACTGTCTTAGTTGCACATGAACTCTCCCGCCTAAACATCGACATTGCTGCTCTTAGCGAAGTGAGATTTCCAGATTCTGGCAGCCTCAAAGAACAAGGCGCAGGATACACCCTGTTCAGGTCAGGAAAAACTCAGGCAGAAACACGTGCTTCGGTGTGGGGTTCTTGATCAAGAACACAATAGCCTCAAGCTGGAGACTTTACCAACAGGTCACTCTGACCACATCATCTCCATGCGTTTGCCACTGGTAAAAGTAACTACATCACTATCTTCAGTGTGTACGCCCCAAAGTCTCCAACTCTCCAAGCGGGTCCTGCTGACAAAGACAAGTTCTATACAGCCCCATACGGAACATCCCTATAGATGATAAAGTTATTGACCTTGGAGACTTCAACGCCAGAATGGGCCGAGATAACTAAAATGATAATGGACATCTTTTGCTAGAGTTCAGCGCCGAAAAGCAATTCACCATCACCAACACCACATTCCAGCAGAGAGACAGTCTAAAGACAACCTGTATGCATCCCCGGCCCAAACACTGGCACTTCATTGACTATGTCCTGGCACACCAACGTGTTCTCAGGGACATTTTACACACCAGATTGATGTCCAGCGCGGGTCGGCAAACGGATCATTCTGTTGTGAGGTGCAAGCCCAATATCCATTTCAAGCCCAAACTGAAACGTGGTGGATCACGGATGAGGAAGTTCCAAGTTAGCAGCTTGGTGTCGGATTAAGTGAGGTCTGACTTCCAATGAAATCTCCAATCAAAATTGGAATCTCCTGACATTTCTGTTGATCCATGTCCCGAAACAGGTTGGGTCCAACTAAAAGCCGCGTCCCTAAAATCCCCAGTGGAAGTCATTGAATACTCTACAAAGAAACACAGAGACTGGTTTGATGAAAATGACAAAGTAATCCAACAACTACTTGCAGAAAAACGAAAAATTCTCCAGGCCCACCTTGCACAGCCAACCTGCCCTGTGGAGAAAGATGCCTTCCATCACACTTGCACCAACCTCCAGCGCAAGCTACGTAAAATTGAAAATGAATAATTGGTGGTCCAATCTCGCCATGAAAACTCAGCTTTGCACTGACGTCGGTGATTACAGGGGGTGGGTGGGGGGAGGTTATGAAGCTCTCAGGACGGTTTGTGGTCCTTCCCACCATGTCGAGAGTCCTCTGCGAAGTACTGATGGCCAAGTGCTTCACACAGATAAGGCGTTCATCCAGACTCGTTGGGCGGAGCACCTTCAAAATCCCTTCAGCGCAAACCGAACAGTCAACAACTGTGCCATCCAGCAGATCCCACGGCAGTCTATAAAAGAAGAGCTAGACAAAGAACCGTCTCTTGAAGAGGTTATCAAGCCACCCATCTACTCAAGAGCGGAAAGACTGCAGGCATCGATGGCATTCCACCAAAAATCTGGAAGCATGGAGGAAGACCACCTAACTCTTAACTCCCCGAGTTATTTGTATGCTGTTGAGAACAAGGTAAACTTCCACAAAACCTCCAAGATGCTGTCATAGTCACCCTATACCAAAACAAAAGAGAAAAATCCAAATGCCCAAACTACACAGGTATAACTCTGCTCTCGGTATCAGGCCTACCGACTGTTGTAGAACAAAACCTCCCAGAGAGCCAATGTGGCTTCAGGGCCAACAGAGGGGCCACTGATATGGTTTTTCATGCTCAAACAACTCCAGGAAAAGTGCCTTGAACAGAACAAACGTCTATTCGTCACCTTCGTAGACCTGACCAAGGCGTTTGACACTGTAAGCAGGAAAGGTCTATGACAGATTTTGAAGCAGTCTAAGCCGTCCCCTCAAGTCCTCAACATGATCATGCAACATTAAGAAAACTTTTTCAGGTCAGGAACAAGAATGACTTCTCCGAACCTTTCTGAATTCTAAATGGAGCGAAACAAAGTTGCGTTCTCGCACCAACTCTATTTACCATCTTCTTCAGCATGATGCCTCAGAGGGCAACAAAAGATCTAGGAGATGAGGATGGGGTTTATATATATTACTGCATTGATGGTGGCATATTCAACTTGCGACGTCTACGGGCGCACACGAAGACCATTGAACAAATTATTCGAGATCTGCTTTTTGCCGATGACGCTGTTCTTGTGGCCCACACGGAAACTGCTTTCAAGCACTTGACTTCCTGTTTTGCAAAGGCAGACCAGCTCTTTGGTCTCGATGTCAGCCGTAAGAAGACGGGAGTTCGTCACCAGTCCGCCCCACAGGAAGCTTACCATTCACCCCACATTAAGATCGGTACGACAGAAGTGAAGACGGTCACGCAATTCTCGAACCTGGGCAGCACCATCTCCCGTGATGCCAAAATTGACAAAGAGGTGGACAACAGAATTGCAAAAGCAAATCCTGCATCCGGCAGACTCTACAGCCGGGTCTGGAATAACAAGCCCCCTCAGTAAAGCCACAAAAATCGGTGTCTACAGAGCCGTAGCACTAACAAAAATGTACGGTTCTGAGTCGTGGGTCACATACAGATACCACTTGTTCCTTCTGGAGCGTTTCCACCAACAGCGTCTGCGCTCCATTCTAAACATACACTGGAGCGAATTCGTCACCAAACTGGACTTTCTCAATCAAGCTGGCATCACTTGCATCGAGGCCATGCTTTTACATTCTCAGTTGCGCTGGGCAGGGCATGTATCAAGAAATGAAAGACCATCGCCTACCCAAGCCTGTCCTCTATGGTGAACTCTCCGCCGGGCATTGGAGCACAAGAGCACCAAACAAAAGATTTAAAAATTCTTTGAAAAAATCGCTCTCATGCAACATCGACCACAGTGGTCAGTCCTTGTCACTGATCGAGAGGCATGGGGATACGCTGTCCACCAGTCGGTGTCTTCCTTTAAAAGCAACCGCAGAGCTGCCCTTGTAGACAGGTTGCCCTTGTAGACAGGTGAAATAGGCGAAAAAAACCCCGCATCGCATCAGCACAAACGCCATTAAATGCGGCATTCCCCCGCCGACAGTGGCCGAATATGCCTATCAAAAACAACTTCCCTCCTCCCCCCCCCCCCCCCAAAAAAAAAGCCAAACAAGGTAAGACAAGTAAGTCATGTGTGTTAAAAATGGAATCTGCTGATAAAAGTAATTTCTCCCCAGTTGTTCACACTTTATTTCATTAAAATCTGTCCAGCAGGGCGAAAGATATGCCTAAAATGTTGAGGCATTGTGGTGATGCCCCAATCAAAACGTAAAGCCATGGTGGCTGCCAGGCAGCAGGCGAAAACGGACTATCGAATGGACCATGTTTCATTAAAATTGATATGACCTCGATCTGTGTGGACAGATTGTTTTGGAATTGGGTGCAATCAACTCGTTAAGAAATTCCCTACAAGAAACTGTTTTTTACAGTGTGATTGGGTGTATCATCCTAGGCATTGTTTTGGGATACCCTGCATATAGAGATCGCAGTATATTCTGTGAGTCCACATCTTCTTCTTTTCTGTCAGTCATAAAGCAAACTAACCTCCTAGCAGGCAATTACACACAATACACTTCCCCCCCAGCAACATCTTATGTTGCCTATTACTATTACTATAATCTGGTTCTAATTCAATGTTGTGGCCAAATTTAGGGCTTTCCGCAGATAGAGTCGGCAACACTTCTCTCAACATCCTTCTTCTTCTTCTTCTTCTTCCTGTTGCTTGCATATAATCACCTCTGGTGTATTGTCGCAAATTGAACATTTTCGGTTTAATAGATTTTATTGTACTGAATTTCTGTAAGTTATTTATCTGGACCACAATTTCTGACTGAGGATGGAAAGAACAATTGTTGGTGGGTTTTAAGTTTTGATGATGGAATATGAAATCTATGGCGGCAGTGGCCTCTAGTTTCATTTGCTGTCCTTTTGGGTTTCAGGCGACTTGAATCAGCGTCCACAAGCCCCCTTTGAAATTTTGTAAAGCACAGTTGTTTTGGCTTGCTTCCAACGTTGGTGAAGTTTTGGCCATTGAAGGTTTTCTATTATTTGCAAGATGCTACTTATTGTTATTTTGTATTCCATAATTTGAGTGTAAGTAAAAATAAGTAGTCCTTTCAAGCCTTTCGGCTTATGGGGCCAGAGCTTATCCCGGTTTCTGTAGCATGAAGCGGACAGAGACAGATTAGATCTATCATTTTCTGAATAGGATGCTAGTCTATTGCAGAATACTTTCCGAGACAAAGCTGTACCCATTTTCACCTGGGTTGAGGAAAGCAACAGGGGTAAATTTTCTTGCTTAAGGAAAAAACGCATTTCCCTACGGCGGTTTGGACCCGTAACCTCTTGGTCCGAAGCCTTACGCTCTGTCCGCAGGGCCACTACGCCCCCTATATAATTTGAGTGTGCTAAGGGAATATCATTGCAAATAGCAATGTAAATTATCACCTAAACAGAAATCAACCGTACCTCTGACAGGCTCATTTCCTCCTGGCTAGAATTAAACGGTAGAGAAGAATGGGAATACGGGTCAAACTCTTTGAGCCATACGGAGTTTGTTGTTGAAATGAGTAAATGAGATTTTCCTTCACTGGTGTGGATTCCCTGCAACCACTGTAAGTTCCTCACCTGAATGGAAAAATGTAAGGGTAATTGTCACAATTTAAAATGAGAGCCTAACACACACCTTCTCATGGGCAATCATTTTGCTTACTGCTGATTGGTTTGATAGATTGACAAAGGGGGAATGTCTTGTATGGTGTGTGTAGTTCTGAGAAATGATAGCGCTCAATTGATAAAATCCCACAAGGGGTACCACAGAAAAGTTAGTGAAATAAGTTGAGCTGCCACCTAAGTGCATGGTTCCGACAAGTGCATGGGAAAACTTGATCCAAACAACTGTGCATTTAGCTGGGGTCTCTGTAATAAAATTGTTACAATTATTAATAACAATTATTAGTAACAATTATTTTGAAAAGAAGATTGAAATGGATAGGGCATGTTTGACAAAGAGACAATGATACTATTTCAAGAACTGCCTTACACTGGACACCTGAAGGAAGAAGGAGGCGCGGCAAACCAAAAATAACATGGCGCAGAACAGTAGAAGGGGAGATGAACAACTGGAAAGAGACATGGAATACCATCCAAAAGAAGGCCCAAGACAGACAGATGTGGAAAGGCTTCATTGCTGCCCTACATGCCACCAGGCATAAAGGGCAGTAAGTAAGTAATTCTGTAATACAAAGTCTTCCATCAACCATTCAAGGCAATTTTTTTTATTTTTTTATCTTATGTAAAGAGAAACATGGAAATGGTGATAAACATTGCCATAAAATTTTTTCAACTTGTACTTTTATGGTAAAAACAAAGTCACAAATTTACAGAAAAAACAAGAAAACAACAAATTTTAAATGCCATAAGCCAGAGAGGCATTTTGCGGATGATTTAATTGTTACCGGAAAGAATGGAACATGGGTATGTTCCAGGCATCTAGATCTAAGCCTAATTTACTGGCATTAATTCTTGACCCACACTATTCCTACTTCAATAATGAATAACAGGCAAGAAACAATATAATTTACTTAAATCTATGATAAACACAAATATAAATAAATATAGACAAAATAATAAATTCATTCACTAAAGCTTCTAACTTTTGAGTTTTTGAAATCCTCACCCACTCTCACCCTTGATCTAATACAGTGCAACCTGTCTATAACGACATTGGATTTAACGACATTTTCTGTATAGAAACATGGAACCCAGATCCCAATTTTTTCTTTATATATGTAATCAGTAATAAAAACCTCACTATACGACATAATTTGAGTAAAAACTTTGTATAACGACATTGATATGGTGGTAATCAGCAGCTGAAATTGACAGAAAAGATGATATTTCTAGTCTTCCGGGGTTTATTAGTGATTTGACATGTAACTAGACGGAAAATATGTATGATGCCTTCACAATCGGTATTGATTTGTATAATACATGTAATGCATAAATTCTATCTGTTTGCTATTGGCATGGACAGAGTTTGCATTTTCGAAAAATCAAATACTGACAGGTATCCATTCAATTTTGGTGAAGCGGTTTGTATTTTTAACGACAGTTGTTTAAGGGTCAATATTAGTGAAACTTTAATATAGCCTGAGTATCGGACAAAGAGGTCAATCTCAGGTCAATGACCCTTCTCTTACAGTTGCCTAGAATTGGTGTTGCAAACCTTATGTTGTGACCTTTTTTTTTTTTAAGCATAACAATAACAAAAAGTGTGATGTGTAGTGATGTGTGTATTGTGTTGGCGATGTGAAGTGAACACACCTGTCCCAGTCAGCGACCCGGTCAGCAGACTTAGCAGCGTGCCAGTCTTCCTAAGCCCTTTGAAAACACAGGGAAAATGATTGCCTCTCACTATAGCGGCATTTCTGTATAACAACACTTTTTTCTGCTCCTGACGATGTCGTTATAGACAGGATGCACTGTAGTCTCAAAAATGTATTCAAGTTCTATTGAAAAGGCTGTCCTCATGAACAAACGATCAAACTTTTTTCCATAATAGAACACCACCTTGAGCCTTGAGTTACACATTCCCTGTCAACTTACTTCATTCTTCATATTGAAGTCAGCCAGCATCTTTCCGCCCTCCTCATTCACTGCAGCCACATGCACCCTTGTCCTTTGAGACGCAGAAACCACTGACTGGCTTTTACCACAGTCTTCAACACACAGACTGGACACATCTGCACTGTTGAGTGTCACAGTATGGACTGGATCAGTGCTATGATCATTTAACCAGATGTCCACAAAACCTGCAAAAGATAATAATAATATACTGTTAAAGTAATTTGTAGAAATTGTCAATCACAGAAGGAAAATAAAAACCCATGATTTCTTTTTTAAACAGCGTTAGTGGCACTGTTGCTATATGGATGACATACTGAGGACAAATTGTTTCAAAACTCTCTTTTGGGTCACATGTCCCAACCATGTCCATGGTCCATTTTTTCCAGGGTATATAACTTTTCAAGATAATTCGCCAAGAAATGAATTACAGCACTTCAATTTTCAATTAAAAATATAATATATATAAAAAATGATCCTGATTCTGAACTGAACCCACATAATGATTTAATTTTTTCTGTTTAGGTCTGGCTGACCATCAAATAATATTTATCTCTAAATTGGTTTTCACTAGGCACATTATCATAAATTCATAGTAATTTGTGATTTCATAGTCAACAGTTGATTCAGCCTTTTTTTTCTTCTTTTTGTGTGTATGTGCGTGTGTGTGTGTGTGTCTGTTTATGGGACACGCCATATCCACTAATAATAAAGGAGTGTGTTGCTATTGAGCCATATTAATTAGCCATGATGCAATGCAGCTTTCCACAAAACATAGGGACTAGCTATTTAATAGGGAGACCTAAATCTTTTATCATTTTATTGTATTTTACACCACTGGTTTGTCTGAATAAAAGTGGACAATTAGCCGAAATCAAGATTTTCTAGCCAGACAATTAGGCAGAACTGACAGGCTATCAGCCAGGCGACTTCTAAGCAGTAATGACTGTATTACTGTTTTTCAGTGCCCTGAACTGACATGGGAAGGCATCAATAAAAATATATTTTATCAATACTGTGGTCTCCGCCTAAGAGACCGGTCCACGGGTGACAAAAAAAGCGGCCTCTTAGACGGACGGCCGCTTAGACGTGGTTCATGGGAGGTAACTGGTCACATCATATTCGGCTTATTTAGAAGGCCCAGTAGGCTATAAGGCCCATGTAGTCCTATCCCCACGAGTCTAGTCTTTACACAACCCTAATAGATTGGCTAAAACTTTAAGCCAATGAAACGAATTCAATAAACAGCCGATCATGGAAGCGAACACGCTGACAAAAGGGGAGGCACTTACGATTTTATACGCATTCCCACCCCCAATCACGGGAAGCAAGCATACAGAGGAAGGGGAAGGCATTTTTATTATATCTGCCTAACATCTGACAAAATCGCATGCCTTTGATTGAGCTGCTTAGTCATTGACTCGTGAACCGAGATGGACACTGGCCATCAGTTTTGCACATGGCCGGGTTACCCAATCAGGGTACACTGGTCACTACAGATCAGCTGTCAACACCTCGCCACTTAATCCCACGACCGCCTTACTATGCCTCTAAGGCGAACCGGCCTCTTAGCCGGCGGTCTCTTACGTGGTGACCACTGTATCTTCATAGCTATTTTTAATATGAAATAATTACAATAATTATCATTAAGATAGGCCATTAGTACCTACCATGCCTGAATGATGCAGCAGTAATTTTAGCGGTTGTTTTCAATTCCCTTAACTCATTATAAATACGACACAGATCTTCAGCTGATTCATCAATGACCATCGAGGTGTTGCTGGCATTAAAAGTACAAGAATCTCCAGACAACATATTCCAAGATTTGACATTGCAGTTTGTATACCTGAAATGTAGCGTAAAGACATATTTATGATCATCTTATCAAAACCACATGGCATACAAATCTAGTCCCCTCTTCTCCTAAAAACGCAGTTGAATTGAAAAAAATAAAGAATTTCATGGTATCCAACACAAAATCCTTCTTACTTCTTGGATCATGTCACTTCTTAAAATCAAATATATTAAACATTGTAGTATAGACACAATAACAATAATGATAATAATTAATAATAATAATAATAATAATAATAATAATAATAATAATAATAGTGATAATAATAATAATAGTGATAATAATAATAATAATATAACAATAATAATAATAATAGTGATAATAATAATATAATAATAATAATAATAATAATAATAATAATAATAATAATAATAGTAATAATAATAATAATGATAATACAGTGCACTCCGTTTAGCATGACATCGATGGGACCATGGAAAAATGGTCGTACTAAGCCGATGTCACACTAGGCAGATTTCAAAGGAAGTAACTTTGTTGTTACATTGAACGGTAAACATAATGAATGTTGATGACACAAAACGCACAACGGATGCAGAGGAAAAGGATTTTATCAGTACGGGAAGGAAAAGGTGTGAATAGTTGACTGCATAGAAGTAAGCAAAAACTGAATAAGGACAAATGCCTGAGCAACATAATATAATCATTCATGCCGTCTGTCAGCTGTTGATTGACGTTCATTAGCAATGTGATAGTACATGTAGCCTATGACTCTGAGGTAAATTTAGAGTAGATCTAGTGTACCGGTACCAGTAGTTACTGTAATTGAAGATTGTAGACGAAACGTTGTTCATAGCTGCCAACCTTCCAGAGAAAAAAAAAAACAGACTCCTAATGTGCGTCCCGCAAACTCAGCACAAAACCCTTTTCTATGCAAAATTAAGATAAAAACGTCTTTTAAGAGTAAATGAGAGCCAGGCAAGAGGGGACTTGATTA
>JBCHJU010126088.1:0-10496 GCA_039654505.1 Plocamopherus imperialis | reverse complement strand
GGAAGGTCAGTTTTTTATTGTTACAACATGGAGATCTGGAAGGTCAGTTTTTTATTGTTACAACATGAAGGTCTGGAAGGTCAGTTTTTTATTGTTACAACATGGAGATCTGGAAGGTCAGTTTTTTATTGTTACAACATGAAGGTCTGGATGGTCAGTTTTTTATTGTAACAACATGAAGGTCTGGAAAGTCAGTTTTCATTGTTCCAAGTTAACATTATTAAGAATGAGATTTGTGCATGACGTCTTGGTAATGCCGTCTGCGTCCTGTGCCTGATGGAAGCAATGCCCAAAGGAAAGTTCACACTTTTTAAGTGCCCGGTACCCCCTTTTGACTCGTTGGAAGGCCACTAATCAATTCTTGTCGCCCGAAACAACCGTAATTGTAGACCTTTTTATATTCTTGATGAGTACCAAATATGAAGTATTATGCATTGCCAATTTTCATTGGTCAACATATTTTCATTTTAACCGGCGATTAATAAAAAAAAAAACGATTTTGAAAAAAGAATAAAAAAAACCCCCACAAAAAGCTCAAAAACTCAAAAAATCCTACCCCCCCCCCCTCACCGAAAAGAACAACAAAAATGGTAAACCAAAACAAAAACAAAACACAAAAGAAAAACATACAAAACAAAAGTTGGAACAGAAGCAAAACAAAACAAAACAACAGAACCAACCAACATACAAACTAAAACCAAACGAAGAAAATGTTTTGGATATGACTGTTGACCTGCCCATATAGTAAACAACATAAAACGAGAAAAAAGTGTGTAAGCTATGCAAATATTATGCAAAGGAAGAACGCTTGATCTTAAAAGCTCAAAGGAAAGACCCTTAACATTATGCAAAAGACGAAGAAAGAACACTGAATAAAATGAAAAACGTGTAGAAGACGAACACCAACTCTTTTCCAGCTGTTCCAAATCAAGATTTAAGAAATCTGACAAAACAGATTAAAAAAGAAAAACGAAGAAAAAAAAAAGAATGAAAAAGGGAAAGAAAGAAAAAAGAAATGAAGAGAAAAGAAAAAAAAAAAAAAAGAAAGACCTCAGCGAATTAATGACTCGTGGACATTCGCGCAAAATTGACTCATCTGGAAGGGAAGGCGAGGCAAATCTGCCCTGCGCAAGGCGTTTGTAGGACGACTACATACAGACACGTGTCTTCAAGTGAGGGCGAGGCCATTTACTACTACGTAATATAATATGTACTAATATATTGGAATACACGAACGACATCACTCACTAAAAGCCAATCCGTGTGAATGTGCAGTACTGGTAGACTTAATTTAATTTACAGAATTACTGCTTTACAGCCATCAATTCGATAAACGTAAAAGATCAAATGGGAATGGACCTGTTACACATTATGTTACAAGAGGCAAAGTGAACATTTTAAAAAAATAACTGGTCTTAGCCTACATCTTGGTCTTCAACATTAAAGCTGACGAACTCAGATGACTGAGTATTCCTGTCAATGCGCCTCAAATAATTATCTAGTATTTTGATATTTGTGTTTTACTAGTTTCTCTTTTAAATCTCCACTATCTTTGCTATTTACATTTTATTATGGTGAGAATTTTTTTTTATGAAAACACGGCACGGAACCTGACCAGTCGAAAATCGCTAATGTCCGTAGGGCAAATAGCTCGGCCAGCCGTTAGTTGTTTGGTTTGTTTTGGTTTTTATTTCATTAGAAAGTGTATGATGTTGATTGGGTATCATCGCTCCACCCCCCCCCCTCCACCCCTACAATGGCCCGCCATGCCTATATTCCAGCCAGGATAAACATAGCTTAAAGAAATGGACGAAATGAGTGATTATGTTTGCCATCTATCTTATAATACGCATTTTGGAGTCGGAAGGGGAGGGAAGGGATGGGGGTGGGGGTGGTGGATGCGGAGATTCATAATTTGACTGTATCAGGTTCTGATTTTTTCCCCAAATGGGATTGGCTGAGCTCGAATGGAAGAATATCGAGTAGTTACTTCTAGGCCTGACAATCAACTATTTGGGGGGGGGGGGAGGTAAATTATGCACCATAAGAAAACTGAGGGCTTTGGGTAGAACGCCGAAGGGATTTCGGAATCGTAAAAGTGAAGAGAAGGAAAACGAGCCTCGCGTTTTATGCGTATTTTTTTCTTTTACTTTTCTGAAGCGGAAGGAAGTGGACAGTCCGGAAATAGTATGGATGGTAAAGGGGCCGACGGTATTGTTGAGGATTGAAAGGGGAAAGGGGAGAGTAAAAGTAAAAGAGAGAAAAAGTAGGTGACGGTGGTAGGGGGAAGGGGGCAACTAAAAGCGGAAAGGGGTCTGGATCCACGGGGTTAAAGTCTTTGGGGTGACGCTTGGGGTTTAGAAAGACGGTCTTAACTTTGACAGGGCGGTAGATTATTAGATCCATCTGGACGTGTTCCGTCCTCTGGCCTGCCAGGCCGGCTCAACGTTAACCCAAGGCTTGCCATGCCGGCAAAAGGCCAGACGTAATTCGCGCTAAAAAGGCGTTTTGGTTTGGCCAGCCACAAGCTGTCGGCGAGACCTGGCCCGATTCAATCGGGTGTCGCCTTAATGTGGCTGGTAATTGCCTATTCTTGTCACTGGGTGCGCTCACACTCACACGCTCACACATCGTACCGGCAGCAGACGTTCGGGGATTTTTCTCTCCAATTTGCCTTCCGCTATGGCTGTCTGTATGATACCCTTGTCCGGGCCTGGCGATTTGCTCAACTTATGGACAAAGATTTAGTTTACTCAGCCTAAGCCTTCTCTATGTTTTGGCGCTTTAGCGGTAAACCTGGCTCGTGAATTACCCTGGTCTTCCCTCAAAGATTGTGAGACAGCGTACAGGCCAGTCTGTCTGTTGCAGTTACATTTTTTTAAAGATTGTAATTATTATTTTATATGTTTGTGTGGAAAACGCGTCATGGATATTTCTCCAAAGTACCACTAGCGCAATTCTTCGCTGTTGCTGTTCGTTCGATTGTCCATACGCCTGAATAGTAGTGAATGGTTGACTGTCAATCCGTAGATCTAGGTAACTGTCATATTAGGCTCTTCTTTTAAAAATGCAATACACTCAAATTGTGGAATACAAATTACAATCAATGTAAAATACAGAAAAGATGCCAAGGATTAAAAAAGAAATGAAACCTAAATTTATAAAACTTAAATCGAAATACTTCAAAGAGTTACTTTTCAGCGTAGACGTTGAATAAAATACCCAGAAAATTCATTACCTGCGTTTTCATATATCTTAGAGACTAAGACTAAGATGTTTGTTTTGACTCGAGTATGCTGTTGTGACTTTTTGTCTGAAGGGTAATAGTTAGGTAAATTGATCCAATTTACTGTTGGCTAGACATTGAGAAGATCTAGTCTGAATACAGACTATGACGAATTTAGGGTAACTCAGGCAAATGAGATAAAATTATGGGCTATACATTGAGCCTTCCTATCTAGATAGGGTGGCTTAGGCTATACAGAATCAATCGCATAATATACCAGACAACGAATGGCATGTCGTCACTAAATCAGCCAGTTCATAGCAGTATTATGAAGTAAGATGTTTGATTGAATTGAAATAGGAGTAAGAAGAGGAGTAGGTAGAGGTGAAAGAGAAAGGCGAGGATTAGAGAGAGAGAGAGAGAGAGAGAGGGGGGGTGGGGTGGGGAAAAAGAGAAAGAGAAGGGAAGCGCGACTGGGAGTAGAGAAGATTCATGTAAATGGGCGATATCCAGCATGATTTATATTTGGATAATACGATTCTTTTCTTTATATTTTTCCTCCCTCTTATCCGCCTATTTTTGCCAGCTGATTCACGCATCGATGTAAGAAGTCTATGAACCTCTGGGGTCGGGGTGGAGAAGGGCTTTCTTTGTACGCTGTCAGCTATTGGCTCTGATCAAAGGGGGCTTGTATGGAGAGCAGGATATCCACTGACAGGCGCCCACACCGAGTACCCGTGGATAATCGAATATCATGGGATGCTGGATCACAAGGGCGCATCGTTCATGTGGCACACGACTACTGTTCATCACAATACCGCAAAAGTCGGCGTTGCGATAAACAAAAGATAATCCAAAAAGAAAAAGAAAAAAAAATACAGGGGGGAAAAAAGGTTCGGCTCAGCTCAACTCAAAAGCGCAATTTTATTCGCCTTCGACAATAATAAAGTTTATCATATAAAGAAATAAGCATTTTTTCCAGGCCATTAAACTCGTACACAGATATAAAATGCGAGTAAAATGCAACATTTACATGGGTTGTACGTATTTTGATCGATACCACGAGCAAATCTCATTGGGGGGAAAAACATGATTATAAGTAACAATAACGTTGATGTTATTTTCAAACAAGTGGCACAGCATAAAAAAGTAAAGAACGATAAGTAATAATCGCAATGAGCTTCGCTATATGTATGTCGTCTAATTTCCAAAGGAATTTGTTTATATTATCCTCTGGCCAAATCAGAGCCTTTCCATACATTTTAACATGATTGATATCACCAGCTCAGGGGATGCACCCGTAGAACTCTTTTAGAAAGCGATGATAACGTAACAAATGTTACATAGGCGATAAAATGTATGTAATGGATGATAGTCACACACGGAGAATGCCAAAAATGTTGCTTGTGGGCAATAATGCAAACTCTCTTTTTGTTCCCAAATGCTGTATGGATTCTATGTTATGCTCTCTTTCATCGCTTTCCCGTCGTATTTTGACGCGCGATATCATCAAACCGTTTTTCAGCGTGGCCGCCATGTTTGGATTGCCAGTTCGACAGTTCAGAGATCAAGAGGCTAAAGTAAATAAGTAAACCAGAAATTGGCTGTGCAGCTTCGCGTAATGGTTAACATTAACAGACGTGGCCCTTTTCTAGAAACAGTTCCGTTCTTTGCGGCTCCGAGGAGTGTTGAACCATGTAAACTAGTCTGGTCCATTATTTTATTTTATTTTTTATTTTTATTTTTATTTTATTTTATTTATTTATTTTTTGCTTTCCCTTTAAATGTCTCCTCGGAGGGTTCTTGCCCTGTAGCATTGTTTTGATAGAGTCGCATGTCATGGAATTTGTCCATACCGTTACCATGGCAATTTCTGCTTCTTGGTGACCCTTAGCAAGGCCTCGCGCTATATACTTGTGATTGGTGTTTCAGTGTAAGCAAACAAGTTTTGAGGATCTGTCTAAATCTTGCAAATCCAATAAAAATATCGTATCGATTTTTAGATAACTGTAAAAATCGAGTTAAACTTCGCTCCTTAAGCCTTTCCGTATTATTTGTATTCATGATGGACGTAGCCATGACTAGTAACTAATTTCTTTGTGTGCTCCTGGCCTCATGTTAAACTTCTCCACCTCTTATCTATTCTATATCAACTTGTTCAATCTTTTTCTTAGCTTATTGCCCTCTTTCAGCCTTGAGGAAATGAGCGAATGAATTCCGATTCCCAATACTCACCCAATCAAATGTGGAATACAACGAAGAGACGATTTATGCGACAGATTATTTTATTTTACGTCCGGTCCAAGTGTTACTTTCCTGTTTGACTGCTATACAACAATATACTGCCACGAGCACGATTTGACTCTTTAAGTAAATATCCTAAGTCCATACAATAGCATGGACTCGATTTAAAGACTTGGAATACAATTTGCCCATTTATCAAGATGAGCACATTAATTTGTAAGAAATTACAGTAAAATGGAATTAGTGATTTTGTAACCAACAACTAGATTAATGACATCAGGTATTAAAAGAAAAGATTACAAAAATAATAAAGATGAACAAAATGCGATGGATACTCCTCAAAAAAACAAAGCGTTAGATATAAAGTTACTTTTCAAAGCAATTAATAGTAAAGCGATATTACCAAAAACGCGATGATTTTGAATAGAAATTTAAATGTACAACACTAATTTCAAAATTCTAGATGGTTTCTTTACCACGCGCTCTCAAGGATACCCGGTTGACTGACTTTGTCCGTCATTTAGATGTTGCACTGAGGACCGATGCCTTATGCTGCATTCAGCTGGTCCCGTTCCAACTGGTTTTACCTTTTTACGCAATGCAGTTTACTTCAGCTTGGTTTTGTGGGTCGTTTGTTCAAGATCCTAGTCCTAACGTGAGTGCTGTGAATGTGCATGCGTCTGGTTGTCGTCTCGTTTTCAGTTAGACGTTAGGTTAGAGTATTATATCGTAGGGGATTGGTTCATGTCTTGTCTCAGGTTGTACTCCAACCAATTCCATCCAGATTTTTAAAATACAATCAACAGTAAGTAATAGCCCTCGGGTCTGTCCTGCTCTGGCTTCTCTACAACGTCTTTAGAAAAGTCTTCACAAAATATAAAAATTATTTTTGCACCCCCCCCCCCCACCACTACCACGTCAGCTGTAAAGTGGAAAGCCGACTATAGCCACAGGAAGACATTGTCAGCATGCATGAATGATGGGTCTGTACAATAGCTGCTTCCCTGTTTACCCCTTGCGACGGTTTCTCTGGTTGCAAAAGGCCTGTGGAGCTTCGGTAAAACGCAAAGAGCGCTCAGAGAACAATTTTGTGGATTTGGGACAAGTCGTGAAAGCTGCACAGAGCACTTCTACTGACAAGTATATGTCCAGAAGGCGTATCAACTTCAATGAAGATCTCTTCTTGTCAAGACGGGCGGGCGGCAGAATCACTTGCTGGACGAAAAAGGAAAGAGAAGGAAAACAAAACAAACATACAAAGAACCCCCAGAACTCACCCCCCCCCCTCAGGAATACAGCAAAGACATGAAATAAAACAAACAAATAAAAAAGTACGAAACAAAACATAAAGCAACAACAAACAAAAAACAAAACAAAACAAACACATACAAAGCAAAACAGAAGCCAAAACAAAGCAAACAAAGAAACAAAACAAAATAATTCTCACCAATTTTCCCCTCTCTAAAATAAAGAGAAAACTAAAACAGGACAGGTGCATCAGCCACGAGCAAAGGAGTGCACTGCCCGATTTCATATCATACGACACATAGGTCTAGCTCTGCCCTGACATTTACATTACATAAAATTATAATTTAAAATATCCATTTTTTACCATATTCCTCGGAACAAATAGATCTGACCTTCCAATGCCGCTGGAATCTAAAAACTCTGTTCATTACAACATTCGTTCTTGTTGCATTTTACACGTGACGTTTTAAATCAAACTGGATGAATGATTGGACGGCTGCATGATGCGATTATAATCATGTCCTTAAGTGACGCTCCGAAGAGGGCATCGATGAATGATCGGAGGGACAGGCAAAATGCTGTCAAAAAACAAAACAAAAACGTCTTGGTGATTTCCTGGACGTAAAGTCAAAAACAACAGTAAAAGGGAAAAAACAAACAAACAAAACAACCAAACAAAACACGGACGCCTTACGGAGTTTCTCAGCATTCCCAGTTTTGTCATTGTTGGATGGATTTTTGAGAGCGTTTAGGCCGGCAAAGCGATTACACGGAATGGACAACGAGGGACGCGTTTTAAAAAATGCAAGACGAAGGGGAAAAAGACATCGTTGAAACAGGAGTGGCTAAAGAAATAATGAAAGAAACAGAGAGAGGTTTCATCAGAACTTGATTCCAACCTTCATTTGCATAGCTGTCAGGAGATGCCAATGCCATTACGCCTGTTCACATCCCTCAGACTTGTAAGCGACAGGGTGGGGGACGAGAGTAGGGGTGAGTAACCGGGGGTAACCGCAAAGATATTAGAAGATTCCCATAATAGCACGAGCGAGTTAGGACTTATGAAGAAACTGACTGGGTTTTTTTCCATATCGTAACGCGAAAGGAATCACACAAATAAACTGAAGAGCTGGTGAAGTGCTACGCGTCATAGGTATATATGATTATTTAGATTACATGTATTGCAACATACGGCTTTCTGTATTATATAGTTATAATGGATATTGGAATCATGTACCTGTCCATGAACCAGTTACATATTTGTACAGGCATATTATAGCGATCATCTCTACTCACTCAGTTATCCGTCGCTGCCATCTATCCATCGAATCATCCACAACTCAATTCCTAAACAACAACTATATTTAATTTAAAATTTATTTCATTGCTAAAGAAGATTGGCAGCCAGAGTCCGCAACGTAAATTCTCAAATTGTGAAGTCGTTTCTTTAGACGTTTTGCAGAGGGTACATCACTTCACGTCATAAGACAACAAAAAAAGGGAAAATGAAAGGTTTATAAAAGGTGTCGAAAACTCATCATCCCTTAGGAAATAGAAAAGGAGAAGGGACTACGATCTGTGGCTAGATTGATTGGAGGTTCCACTGAATTTCTGATGATTTGACAACGCTGTAAATGGCATTTTTTTAAAAAGTCCATTCTGTTCCTTGTAAGGTTAGTTATTCTGACAAGAGTGTATAAGTGTTCAATGGTTTCTCACAAAACTTCAGACAAATTAAATGGAAATCCGCTAACCACTGTGAAAAGTTTCATTGATTTGCCATGACGATTCCTGATTCCACAACACGACATGTTGGTCCAACGTGTTGTTCTTCCTTTCATGACTCATATCTTTCTGCCCATTTTGAGGTGGGTCTTTTCAAAACCATTTAACATACCTTTGCCATTAATCAATACAACTGTATCAATCGTCACATGCTGCGCCTAGTTTAATTAATTTATTCTAGATTTATCGAATAGAAAATAACAGAGTTAGTCATGGTGTAATTCAATTTTGGTAAGTTTTATCAGCGTACATGACATAATAATATATATAATATACCGGATGACCTGATAAAAAAAAAACAATTCTTGAACTTAAAATATCCATGAATCTAATATTTGTTATATTCTAATAAAATCGCCAAAGATCTAGTATAATTCAATATAAGTAAATTCTATAAAGCTATACAAAAACACAAAGATTCGCGGTTTTGAATATACCCACTTGATAATGCCACAAAAAGAAAGAAAAGAAAACAATCAGAAAACAACAACAGAGCAACAAGAAATAAATAAACAAAAGAAAACCCCCTAAAAATAAAAAAATAAAATAAAATAAGATAGTAAGAAATGGGGAAAACGAATTTTGAAAGAAAAATCCCTTATACATAAATGCTTCTTGACCATTTTTAAAGGGCCCTTAATTTTATTGTTTGTGTCTGGATAAATCTCTCGTTCTATTTGCCCACGGTCGTCATCACAGCAAGCAGACAAAAAAAAGACAAAAAAAACAAAAAAAAACAACAACAAACAAACAAACAAACAAAAAATCAAACAAACAAACAAACAAAAAGCAAAAACCCCAAACCAAACCAACCCAAACCAAACCAAACCAAACCAAAAATAAACAAAACCGAACCAAACCAAACCACGTTTAACTTTGAAAATTGAATGGCACAATTTTTTCTATTTATTTTTCATTGGTTTTGCATGAGGAACCAATGGTTTTGGGTACCGATATGAAATAATATGACGGAAATGACGCGTTCGGACACACATTTCGGCCTTCGTTCCTTACAATGGTTGGGGAATGGGCCATGTCCTGAAAACAATTAATTCATCACAGAAACCAAGGCAGGCTATTCCAGCACCGTGCCGTCATGTCGATAAACGCCTGCCAAGCCCAGCTGAGCGACTAAATGAATTGGTCTAACTGTCTAACCCCAACGGTTGGTAAGAGACGAAAACACACAAAAAAGACCTGTGAGCGCTAGGGTGCTACTCGGTGCAGGGCCCCAGATGCTAAAGGTCAGCTGCATGTTGAGTCGATTTTTCCACGGTCTAGGTCTAGGCTACAATCTTTGAGATGCATACTGGAAAGCTCGCACATTCGAATCAGTTCGTGTCTTGGAATGAATCACTGTTGGCGATATCCTTTTCAATTTCAATTAAATTATAGTAGTGTTGGATTTGACAAGGTTTTGTTGTTGTATTGTCGTCGTCGTCGTTGTTGCTGTTGTTGTTTTTGTTGTTGTTGCTGCTGTTGCTTTTGTTGTTGTTGCTGCTGCTGTTGTTGTTGTTGTTGTTATGAGGGTTAAGGTTTTTATTTGCTTGTGTTTAAAGTGATTGTTTCAAAGCAGTCCAGATCTTGCAACGCTTGTATATAGAATGGGTTATATTTTCGTGCATTTGATAGACGGACTGGTTACTTCCTTGTGACAAATCTGTTGTTGACTTTAATATTAGGTCTTTTTGTGGGATGTAATTCGTTAATTTTTATTGCTTTTTCATGAACACTCTTTGTGCTGATTAGTCAACTTTGCTTTGTTCCTTGTTAGTTTCTTACTACAATGTTTCCTTTATATTCGTTCGTGTATTTGTAGCAAAATTTGTCTCATGTCTTTAAACGAATTAATGATTTAGGTTCCGTTTCCACAAAAATAAAATAGGTAGATAGATAAATAGGTAGATAGATAGATGGATAGATAGATAGATAGATAGATAGATAGACAGACAGACAGACAGACAGACAGATAGATAGATAGATAGATAGATAG
>JBCHJU010125977.1:0-10498 GCA_039654505.1 Plocamopherus imperialis | reverse complement strand
CTACTACTACTACTACTACTACTACTACTACTACTACTACTACTACTACTACTACTACTACTACTACTACTGCTGCTACTACTACTACTACTACTACTACTTCTACTACTGCTGCTGCTGCTGCTGCGAATAGCTCGATGTAGATTAGCCGCAGTGACATGATTTTCCCTGCAGATTAGTGTATGCATCAAACTACATCGTTTGTTTGCATCGCGATATGGATCCGTGAAATATAATATGATAAGTCTCTGTTCAGTGTATAAATACTAGGTTTGTGATATCGGAAAGATAATAATATAAAAATTTATCCGGCTACACAGACCAAGGCCTGTAGCTAAAGCCACGCTCCATCCCGTGCAGTGTCAATGTTCATCTGGCCTTTGCATTTGTCTCGTTATCCACCTCAATTCGTGTTTGACCACTGCGAGGGAATTCAAAGCCCCCAGGTATTGAGTTGACTTCAATAGTCCGGGTATTGCTGGATTTGCATGACACTATTCAAAATGCAATGTTACTTGTCGACAAGGCCACCATGCTAAGGCTTGCAGAGGTTCAAATGGACATGAGAAAGGCTGGTCTAACATTCTCTTAAATGAGCAATTCCCTGGAATGCAACCATAGCACAATCAGAGGGTGCATGCTACTGATAGACTACCGTTGGAGACCTCGATGGTCGTGGGTGTAGACGATAAAAGGCCGGTCCGATTGTCAGACTTCAGACCGATTGAGCACCAATGGGATGTTCATGATCGCAAGGCGTGAAACCACAGACAATAGGTGATTTGAGCAACTTGTTTGTCGAGGATTGAAGTAATATCTCCCAAGAGACAAAGCGGAGGCGTTTGCGCATGTTCTGCATTCAAATGGCTGACACGTCCTCTACTGATATCGTCCAAAGTATAGAACATTTTTTTCGCGCGAAGAAGTCATTGTTTTTTCTCTGAATATTTACGATTCCTCGCCAATTCTGAATAGAATTATCTACCAGTTTATGTAGATTATAAATTTTGTGAACAGATTTTTGTATGTCTGCATATAGTCTCCCCTTAATCGGTGGAATTCCAAGGAAGGAAAATGAAGTTTCCTAAATATTTCTTTATATTTAAGGTCTTTGAGTTACCAATTCATCCTCGTCTGGTTGATTTGTTGGAGGCCATATCGTAAATCCTACTCTCACATAATTGTCAACGGTAGCATTACAAAAGGCATTTTCTCCTCTACGGTTAAAACGAAATAGTAACACCAATTTAAAAAAAAGTCATATCTGGACAAAGATGACCTCAAGAACGTCACACATGTATCCAATATTCCATTTTTGGCCGGGATCATCGAAAAGACAATTAACAGACGACTTGCAAATTCCCTTCACGAGAACCATCTACAAGCTCATTTCCAGACTGAATACAAACAATATCATAGCACTAAACGCCTTGCTTAGAGTGAAAAATGATATAATTCGAACCATTCACAAAAAAATCATGTGTTTTGCTCGTTCTTTTGGACGTCAGTGCGGCTTTTGACAACAAAGACAATGAAATTCTTGTGTCAAGGCTTCAAAATCATTTCGGTGTGTGTGGGACGCCTCTTGATTGGTTTTCTTCCTACGTCATAAAACTAATGCTGCTCGTTTCAGTGGAATCATCTCTATCATCATCGTCACACTTCAATACGGCGTTCCCCAAGGATCGATTCTAGGCCCCGTGCCTTTTCCACTCTCTGCGGCTCTCCTTTCAAAAGTCGACGTGCGGTATAATCACTATATGGATCATCGCCAAATATACGTACCTCGTCACAGGAACAACGACACAACACCCATTAAGAAGTTACATCAACGCACCGTGGACATGCATGGCTGAATAGCAACAACAAACAATAAACAAAAACAAAACAAAAACAAAACAAAACACTAAACCTCAATGGAGACAAGACTGACCTTGATATTTTTGAAAAGAACAAATTTTATTCAAGTCCAATCTTTATAATTATAACAATCAATATAATACATTGTGTAATTCTAATATTGGCAAAATCTTGGGGTTTAATTTGATTCATGTTTGACTATGGAAATTCACATAAGTAATATTGCACAAACTACCATGTTTTATTTGAAAAAAATCTAAGAAATATTAGGGGTTTTGTCTATGCAAATACTACCAAATGACTCATGTCATTAGTCACGAGTCGACTAGATTATTGTAAGTCTTTATTTTTAAGAATATCCAAAACGCAATTCTAAAGGCTTCAGAAAATTCAAAATCATGCTGCAAGAATTATTAGCCGTAAAAAAATGATCATATTTAGGAGAACTTTAAAAATGTACACTGGCTTCCCATTAAATAGAGAATTGACTTTAAAATTTGTGTCCCACCGATACATGTTCAATTGGTTTGGTCCCATCTTATTTGTCAGAAGTTATAACACCACAAATAAGGGACAATGAAATAGATCTGACACATTAGATCTAGACAATGTCAATGAGCCCCATAGAGATAAATTACAAACACAGAGGGAAGAATTTTTGAAAGAAAAATAAGAAAGAAAAATTTGCATCCACTGAGACTTGAACCCGCGACAGTGGCACCGAAATCGCTTCGCCCAAGAAAAGAAGAGCGTTCTTACTGACCAAGCCAATTGGCTATGGGGCTCATTGAAATTGTCTAGATCTAATGTGTCAGATCTATTTCATTGTGCTATTACTACTGCTATACAAATGCAATCATTTTAAATTATTTCATGGCAATGACTGGTTGGCGTACAGTACCGGACTCCTACGGGCTTATTAAAATTATCCATCAAAAACTAAACGCTTATAACTTGATTACTATTTGATGTATGGAGATGAAAAAATGGTTCATATAAAAGAGAAATCATTTAGATTTGTAATGGCGGGCACAGATTGTCCCTTATCCAAAACACAAAAGCTTTATATCTAAGTTGATGACAAAATGGCGGCTCTAGACTCTAGAACAAAATTATGCATTTCGTGTGAAACAATATTTGGAACAGGGGTGTGCGATATCGACCCAAAGAGCTTTCCACGTTAACTTTGGAGCAAAAGCGCCACTTCTCAAAGCATTCAGCGATGGAATAAGCGGTTTGAATCTACAGGTCCTGTAAAAAGGTAAATTCACAGGTCTTCTCTCGAGAAAGTGGCTGGGATTCAGCAAAACATTGAACATGAAAAAATTTACAAGAGGGAGTCATTTCAAAGGCGTGTCAAAGTCAACATTTTGTATTATATTATCAAATGAAGGAAGCTGTCACGTTCCGGATCGCTAAAACTGCAAGTATCTAAAACTGTATTAAATATTCATTCATTTGATGTTCAGATCACCTTTCTACGTTTATTATTAAAGGAGTTATGTCCCTTTACAGGCTGGTGAATAATTTTGAATAGCCCTGTCCTTCCAGAAGTAGAACCATCTGCACTCTTTGGCCTACTTTCCACATCCAGGTCCCTGCATCCAACTAGGTAACGGCTGCATACCTACTTGACCTTGCATTGACCCCTGTAGACCTACATCCATCAGGTCATTCATCCCGCCATTTTTCCAGACCAAGGTACTGGTGCACCTGTCAGTGTCAAGCCACCACGGCGTGTACGGGTAGCACCAAGAAGGGTTGGTAGACAGACACAGATAGACAGACAGACATACAGATAGAGACAGACAGATAGACATACAGATAGATAGATAGATATATAGATAGATAGATAGATAGATAGATAGATAGATAGATGGATAGATGGATAGATGGATAGATGGATAGATACATGTAGATAGATAGACACACAGACAGGCAGACAGACAGACACACAGACAGACAGATAGACAGACAGACGGACGGACGGACGGTAAGACAGACAGACAGCAGACAGACAGTCAGTCAGACAGACAGACAGACAGACAGATTGATTGATTGATAGATAAATACCTACTTAACGATTTATCCATCCATCCATCCATCCACCCACCCACCCATCCATTCACCCATCCATCCATCCATCCATCCACCTACCCACACACCAGCCCACACATCCATTCATCCATCCATCCATCCATCCATCCACCATCCATCCATCCATCCATCAAGCCATCCAATTACCTGGTCTATTATCCAAACCCAAGGCTTGCTACGTCCGTGTCAATAACCTTGGCGGAATGGGCTTCTTCACCCTTGATATGGACGACTTTGCTGGCTCCTGGTGTAACCAAGGGACCTACCCGCTGGTCAGGGCAGCCCTGGAGGAGATCAATGAGTTCTATATACCGCACTGCTTTAGGTAGGTGTATCAATCAATTCTATATACCGCACTGTTTCGGTGTGTATCAATCAATTCTGTATAGCGAAGTGTTTTAGGCGGTCCAGCTAATAAGCGTCGAGCAGCGACGAACAAGCGTCGAGCAGCGTCGAGCAAGCGTCGAGCAGCGTCGAGCAAGCGTTGAGCAAGCGTCGATCATGCGTCGAGCAAGCGTCGAGCAAGCGTCGAGCAAGCGTCGAGCAGCCAAATTAGCCTCTTAGGCTAACAGCCAAATAATCTCTTATTTGGGCTAGATCTAGAACTACCGTGATTCGCAACTTGGTTTCAAGCTAACTTTACTAGACTTGCAACCTGATTGCAATTTACACACAGATTCTCGCATGAAAGGTGACATCACATATTTTCACAAGTCTCACTCACCTTTCTTAAGGAATAATCCAAAATCCAAGTAGAAATTCTTGATAAGTAAAAAACCAACTCAATAGGCGCATGCACAGAAACCACTGGACATCGTGCCGGAAACGGGGTTTCAATATAGCTGGTGATATTTTAATATATCGGCGGAAATAGCCGAGTCCTGGGTCAAATGGGTAACATTACACGTTGTAAAGGATCAGCGTTTTTGCTTTCGCTGCACAATATTGAAAATACATAAAAATTAGGCATTTATTGATTTTTCTTAATATTCCAAGTCTTTTTTACGTAAGTCCATTGATTTCTTTACTATTGGAAAACAGTGCTCTGATCTACCACTTGCTCGACTTTAGGGAAATAAATGCTCGATGTCGCAATTCTGGCTGTTAGGAATGGTTGAAAAGCCACATAAAATACACACACAAATAACAGCTTATTAGTAGGACCCCTTTTGGAGACTGTCCAGATCACGTTGGAGTAGATCTAGGTCCGCATCTAATGGATTTTTAATACTTTTGTACCACAGGCAATCATAGTTCTGAGTTCTTGATTAGACAGCAGGCAAATTAATTTATCATGGGGGCTGGGGCCGGCATCAATGTCCATGCCATAGAACATTTTTCTTTTTGATTTCTTTATATGATTGACGGAAAATTGGTCTTTTATTAGTCACAAATATTCACCACTTATTTTGAAAAATTTTCATTGTAACATCTCTGCTTTATTCTTCAGGATGATTTGAGTGAAGAAGAGAAAGCTAAGAGACAAAAGAATAGAGATGCTGCAAAAAAGTGTCGACAAAGGAAGCTGCAAGAAGCTAAAAGTATGAAAGAGGTAAAATGAGAAATAATACATGTGTACAAAAAGCTATTTAAATTTTATATGAAGAATTTTTTTCTGTGATTATGATATGCTCTTATTATAAATGTCTACACAATTACATGGATGAGAGTTGAATGAACTCTGGTGGAAATGTAATCCCATCTGAAATTTGTCATATGCCTTTCCCACAATAAAACATAAAACAAAATGTCAGAATAAGACCGTACTCACTTGAGATAGAACTATTTGACCTGGGCATTTTATAGCAGGGGCAGAGGGATTTTAAAAAATGTCATATAGATGATAGTCTGGAGTACATCAGTGAAACTGAAGTGAACTGAACGCTCTTGAATATATATATCAAAATGACATGACTTGTCAGCACGTGCCGTGCCACAGGCTAATACCCCTCCCTCCATAGGCCATAACACGGCATCACAACACAACATAACCATGGATTCGTCTGATGAAAATACTCTGATCATGTTAGCAATTCTAGATAATCGTAAAAAAAGAGGAAAAGGCGGATCATGTTTTGCAGAGAACATTTTCTATTGAGTACTAGAGGAAAGTTTCATAGAACTTTCAGCTCCTTGATGAAACGTAGAGATGAGACCTTGTTCTTCAAATACCTAAGAATTTCATACAGAACGTATGATGAACTGAAGAACCTAGTGCCTCCTCAACTACATCCAATTGGTTGTAATTATCGGGAACCAATATCAGCAGATACTCTGGGTTTTGGGGGTCCCAAATACGTGGTTGGTCTCTCACAAGTTCAATAATTTCTTTCTTGTAGTCATCCATTTTGGCAGCACACGGCACAAAAAACGAGCAATGCAGCAAAGCACGGCACGCAATGCTTCGTCGTGGCTATGTCGTGCCGTCAATGGAGTGTGCAACTCTAAATGGTTGTGTTTGATTTTATTTCGCACGCGTGCCATGTGCAGTGTGCTGTGTGCCGCGTGCCGTCTATGCTATGGAGGGTCTGCCTAATATACGAGTATCATATCACAAAAACAAAAATCAAGAAATTTCATATATACACTATATTATATCCTCAGGTCATGGAAGTTTAGAACACAACGCCATGGAGGGAAAGGTTGAAGGAAAATGACCGAGGTGGAGACTGAGAAGACAATGGCAGGTCATGAAATTTCAACTTGGAAGAAATGTGTCGGAGGCCTGCATTGGACAGAAAGAAAAACTGTAACATAATGCGTGTCTTAATAGCTATAAATCCATAGGGAAAAGGGAACTTACAGGAGGACCCTATGGATACGCTGAAATGGTAAGCTACGGTTTAAGTAAGTTGTCCTTTCAACAATGCCGGCTCGTTGGGCCCGAACTTATCCAGGTTTCCGTAACATGAGTCGGTCAGTGACATTTCAAATCCACCACTTTCTGAAAAGGATGCTAATATTTTCCAGGACACTTCCCAAGCCGAAACGCGAAACGGTTTGACCGTGGTCGAGTGAAACAAACAAGGATGAATTTTCTTGATTAAGAAGAAAAAAAAAAAAAAAAAAACTCATTTGTCACTCGTTGGTTTCGAGGCCGTGATGACACGGCCAGTTGTGTAGTCCAACGGCGACCAAAGCTAAGGGGTTTGGTATGACTGGAATCCTTGATTAATGTTCTCCTTCTTTTTTTTTTTTTTTTTTTTTTTTGATGTTTTTTAAAAACTTGTAATTATCTTTTGTTTAGCTTGGGGCAGGGAAGCTATTGCTTACTTACTTACTGCCCTTTATGCATGGTGGCATTTAGGGCAGCAACATATTAATCTTTCTATTTCTCTCTCGCTTTCTCAGGCTATCCTCTACCATCATGCCACGACACGTCTTCAAAATTTTTCCTCTCCTTTTCGAATGTTCTGCTCCATGTTGTTTTTGACTAGCCCCGTTTCCTTTTATCCTCAGCTGTCCAATGTAGGGCAACTTTCGCAGGGAAGCTATTGAAGCTGTCGCTTAAAAGGAATAATAAAATAAAGAGCAACAATTAAGCTAAGGCGCGGTATTACTCGAGGACGGATCCTTGCTTATTGTTTTGTTACTTTATTCTTTCTTTTAAGCACCAGCTGCAATAGGCTCTTTAACTCTGTGTAAATAACAACCCCTTACTTATTTCATTTATAGGTTGGATCCTTGTATAATATTACATATTATTTTTTCCATTCCTTTTGGCCCCTGTTTTGCCATACTAACTACTGTCAACACCCCGAACGCAAGAAACGTTGCACATCGCAAAACCTTCCGATGCGAGGGAGTTTCAATGTTTAAGTAAACGCAGTGTTATTTTACACCCGGATGACGCATGCGCTGTTCGTTCTTTTTGCTGTTTACCTCAACTAGGGCCTATATCAACAAACACGATGTAGATCTAGATGAGCTCCATACCATGAAACAAAGTGAGATAACAGGAGGAAGCTAGATCTTAGATAGACCTAGATCTAGACTCAAGTTCAACGAGACTCGAAGAAGCGAAAAGAACAACTGCGTATGCGCCATTCGGGTGTACAAAAGTAAATAAGATCAGGGGTGGGGGAGATTAGGGGGCGGAGGACGAGTTGGGTTGCATGGAACGATGGAGATTGCATTAACGTTTCCATGTTCCAGAACACCCGATTTGAACAGATATTGGTTTTTCTAATAACAGGGAAAGTTCCGACACATTAAATTGTCCGTGTGTTTAGGTAAATACACAAGAGGAAACTTCCTGATGATGTACCTGGCAAATTATCAATGGTTTGGACTGTAGACACTGACAACGCCACAATGAATCAAAACGTAAGGCTCGACATGTGCACAGGGCCCGTTTAAACTACATATATTCCTCTTTACAACTATTAATTCTGTATCAATTCAATTCAATGTAATTCAAAAAGCTTTAATGATCCAGTAAAAATGGAAATTATAATACGTGTTGAATCGTAAACACAGTATAGAAGTATTCATAAAAGTATTCATGAAATTCATAGTATCATAAAAGAAATGGTAAATTACATATTTAAAACACTCAGGCGTGTGCATTTGGAATGAAGTAATCCAAAATATTTTCTTAATTCTAAATAATAAAAAATCTTGAAAAGTAAAATATACTGTACATGCATATTATATGGATAAGATATGGATAATTTCAGAATTCTAATAGGTTATACGTGGCATACAAGAGCACAATTAATTGAATAGCATTTATATGAATAAGCAGTAAATAAATTAATCATTAAAAGTTGAGTCAGAGGCACTCACGAAAGTAGATTCGAATAGATAAATACTTTCCACAGGAAACGGTGGAGAATTGTTCTGAATACTTAGACATCCAATCCCTTTGTTTCTTGTCAACCAGAAGAACGTCACAGCACTGCCATAAAATGTGATCAGTTCCCCGCCTCAGAAGCCAACAAAGAGTCTGTCTACTGATGGTTCCAATGTTTTGCTGGTCACCTCCCTTCGCGCTAACCCATGCAATACGTCAAATAAATATATCAAATAAATCTGTCTACAAAAGAAAAAGAAATAAACAAACAGAAAGACAAACAATGAGCTAAAGCAAACATACACACACACACACACACACACACACACTCACACACACATACCTGAATGAAACACTTTTATCCGTCCCCGCTTGATTGAAAACACGGATGTATATATATATAGAAATATTATCACGTGGCGAGACGAAAACACGCCAAAGAACAAAGCCGTGATAAATCAATAATTACCTCAAATGTCAAAGGACAAATTGAAGGAGAAGGCTAAAAGCAACATTCGTGACAACCTTGAAATAAAATCTCAGAAACGTCCTCTTTTCAAGAAACAACAAGACCTTGAAGTCCTACACCACGTGACACAAAACGGACAGGAATGGAATGCCACAGTAAGCAGCCATAATCATGTCGGCCCATCGAAAACTAGAACAGGAAGAGGAGGTAAAAATACTGGATTATACCAAAGATGGCATAGCGATAAGACAGGACAGCTCCCTCTCTCTACTTAAAAATTTAGCTTTATTCATCGGCGGTCCGCTCTAGCAGCCAGGAGGCGCGAAGTAAACGCAATTTTATTAAGTTAAATTACGTCCCCTTCCCAGCGCGCACGCGACTGGGTCCCTCATAATAATAATAATGATTATTTAGCGTCCTCTAGCGGCTAAAGGGCACTAGAAGAACGCAAAAATAGACAGTTGTCCTGTCTTATCCATAAAATAATGTAGTGTCTTCGATAATAATAATAAAAAAAAGCCACAGAGGAGAGCTCAATATGAATGCAAACAAAACAATAACACCTCCACTTTAAAGACAAAACAAGACAGTAAATTCTCGGGTATATACCCTTCTTCAGACAACAAAGAACAATTAAAAGACAAATTAAACAAAAGAAATTACACTAAAAAGCTAGAATATAATAAAGAAGAAAAAAATATATAGAAAAGAACAACATCTAAATAGAAAAACTTAGCCGTTGGTGAAGACTGTAGATGTCCACGGTCAGGGTTGTGACTGTAGCGCAGTAGCGCGCTACTTTTTGTAGTTTGCTACTTTTTTTTTTTTGTAGCGAATACTGTAGCGCGCTACTTTTCAGTAACCAGTAGCGAATAGTGTAGTGCGCAGCTAATTTTCAGTAGCGAGTAGCGAATTTAAAATATCGCTACTTCGCTACTTTCCCTTAGTATTTTGAAATGGGCGGGCGTCTACATACAGAATGGAATGTTCATGCCCTTAACCACAATCGCGTTTGTGTATGCCTTATTGACGCACGTGTAGAGTTTCTCACACTGATTTAGCGAAGTACTCTACATTCTGCCCGTAAAATTGAAGACCTGAAGTAGTAAAATTTTAGGCCGACTTTATTCGCCATTCTGGGGCGGAAAACCTTGGCATTATTCGCCCAATTAGTGATAATGCTGTTATAGTTATAAATCACATGAGGGACCAAATAATTGACAATAAATTGAGCAAATTGTTCATTGCCTTAACAAAGTAAGTTAGGACCTGCTCTT